>CAXITT010000096.1:370430-385320 GCA_964033795.1 Lymnaea stagnalis | reverse complement strand
AAATCTGGAGGGCCCCCCGGGGGGGGGGGTGGAATTTCTGAAAGAAACACTGCCCCCCCCCTTTTTTTTTTAATACGCTGCCGAAAAACAAATTGCCCCCTCCCACCTCCATCCTGCACCCTCAGTCCGTACTCAGTCCGTACTTACTATATGGATGGCCTCTGACACGTTATTTTCATGAGGCGTAAGTCTACTAAAACACTCTTTCAACCGATAATGTCCCTTTAAGCCAGTGGCTCTTAACCTTCTCAGCCGTTGTTTTAGGACCCCAGCACTAAGGCATATGCCCGAGAACAACCGATTAAGTACAGTTTAGACCGAATAGGGTCAATGTTTTAATGCCAGGGCTCATGTTACCAGAGTTGGCTGGGAGAATTATCCTTTAATCTGATGCTATTCTTATCGCCCTTGGATGTTAAGGTCATGAGGTCAAGATCTGCCAGGCATCACATTCCCCAAGAATTTTTCCTGATATTTGGATCCTAGTTAATGTTTAATTGTTTATTTTTATTATTCTTTTTCCCTCTTTTAAAATGTCCCATGATAGTAATTTTTTTTCTTCTTAATATTGTTTCTCATCACTGGTGTGGAAAGGTTACAATATCACTGGTGTGGAAGACTTACAATATCACTGGTGTGGAAGGCTTACAATATCACTGGTGTGGAAAGGTTACAATATCACTGGTGTGGAAAGGTTACAATATCACTGGTGTGGAAAGGTTACAATATCACTGGTGTGGAAGACTTACAATATCACTGGTGTGGAAGGCTTACAATATCACTGGTGTGGATGACTTACAATATCACTGGTGTGGAAGGGTTACAATATCACTGGTGTGGATGGCTTACAATATCACTGGTGTGGAAGGGTTACAATATCACTGGTGTGGAAGGGTTACAATATCACTGGTGTGGAAGACTTACAATATCACTGGTGTGGAAGGCTTACAATATCACTGGTGTGGATGACTTACAATATCACTGGTGTGGAAGGGTTACAATATCACTGGTGTGGATGGCTTACAATATCACTGGTGTGGAAGGGTTACAATATCACTGGTGTGGAAGACTTACAATATCACTGGTGTGGAAGGGTTACAATATCACTGGTGTGGATGGCTTACAATATCATTGGTGTGGAAGGCTTACAATATCATTGGTGTGGAAGGCTTACAATATCATTGGTGTGGAAGGCTTACAATATCGCTGGTGTGGAACACTTACAATATCACTGGTGTGGAAGGTTTGTTACTAATGAATGCTTTCAAGTAAGATATTTAACATTGCCATTTGAACGTGCCTATTATTTATCTCGTATTTGGCTTGTGCTAGACAATCTCTTAGGAATATCTAATAACATGAGATTTCAACGTTCACCGTCTCACACTGTGTCTGTGTGATGCTATCATCGTCTCACACTGTGTCTGTGTGATGCTTTCACCGTCTCACACTGTGTCTGTGTGATGCTATCACCGTCTCACACTGTGTCTGTGTGATGCTATCACCGTCTCAAACTGTGTCTGTGTGATGCTATCACCGTCTCACACTGTGTCTGTGTGATGCTATCACCGTCTCACACTGTGTCTGTGTGTTGCTATCACCGTCTCACACTGTGTCTGTGTGGTGCTATCACCGTCGAAATGTGACTAGCTGTGACTTTCTGTGTCTAACTGGACTTGTGACTAATTGTGTCTCACTGTGGCCAGCCGTGTCTAACGGTGGATGGTTATGTCTTACTCTCTCTAGCTGTTTCTAGTTACCACTTAATGTTTCTATATCTGTCCCTCTGTGTCTTGCTATGACTTATTGTGTCTAGTTATGGCACACTGTGTCTAGCTATGACTTATTCTGTCTAGCTGTGTCTAACTATGACTAATTGGGGCTAGTTGTGTCTCACTGTGGCCGAATGTGTCTAGCTGCATCTAGCTATGACACACTGTGTCTAGCTATGACTTACCGGTGAAAGTTTTACTGCTTAGACTCTGCCCTAACTTTGTGTATATTCTCGTTCGTCGGCCATTTTTAGACATGGCTTCCATTTTCGGTTTTATACAGCAGATCCTCTGGCGAGAGAAAGCACTGAGTCTGTCTTGCTTGCTAATTCTGCACGTGCATCTCACGCTTGGGCACCCAGTGAAGACCAGGGCGCGTCTTTAAGCCTCGCCTCTCATCACGTGCATCATTAGATGGCACTCATCCTGGCGGCTTGTTTGTAGAGCACGTCTCCTGTGTGGACGGGTGGACTAGACCTGAGCGGAGTAGGTTTCAATGGAGCAAGCCAAGAGCTGGACGTAAAGATTCATTGCAATTTAAAGAGCTCTCTCGACTAATCAATTGTTTCCGGTGTACACGGTTCATCTCAGGTGTACACGATGTGTTGCTGGTGTAAACGTTTTTGGTGTGTATGTGGTAAACATGGTGTGTATATACAGACTCTGCCAATTTCTACCCGACCTTAAAATACTGTCTTGAGCACTTCCATTGCTACCTATTTATTTAACACTTTAGTTTCAACCCATCTTTAACCAATGTCCGATGCTACTCGTGTTTAAACAGTGTCCAGCTAGAAAGCTTCTAACACAGTGGCTCTCAACCTTTCTAATGCTGCGACCCTTTAATATATTCCCTCATGTTGTGGTGACCCACAAACCATAAAATTATGTTCTTTGCTACTTCATAACTGTAGGGTATATGTGTTTTTGGATGGTCTTATGCGACCCCTTTGAAAGGGTCGTTCGACTCTCAAAGGGGTGGCGACCCACAGGTTGAGAACCGCTGTTCTAACAAGACACAGGTCATTTGAACATTTTACAACCGGATGTCTTTGATGCAACATTTGTATGTCTGTCATACTGTGTCATCTTCATGCAATTAGCTTCCAATTTGACTAGAGAGACATTTTTGCATCTACCTTCATTTCTTGAAAAATCCTTCATTGCCGAAAAGGCTTATGTCGACCAAGGCAGAGATTTTAAGGTTGGTTTTTTTTTAAATTTAAAGAAATTGCTTATTTTCAAAGTATTCTTTGCCTCTACATTTGATCCCCAGCTTCCCTCTGGCTAATATAACCGGGTTCGATTCATACCCCTAGATTTTAGACATCGTGGTACATGATCTGTTCAAATGTGGCAAAAGATAACCCTTTCAGAGATTCCAACAATGGCCTCCATGCTTAGTCGATAAAGACTGTCAATACAAACTTGACTTTTGCATTATCACATACACGGTGGTGTTTATAATAACAGCACCCTGGACCACGGACGTGGGGGTGTTTATAACTACAGCACCCTGGACCACGGACGTGGGGGTGTTTATAACTACAGCACCCTGGACCACGGACGTGGGGGTGTTTATAACTACAGCACCCTGGACCACGGACGTGGGGGTGTTTATAACTACAGCACCCTAAACCACGGACGTGGGGGTGTTTATAACTACAGCACCCTGAACCACGGACGTGGGGGTGTTTATAACTACAGCACCCTAAACCACGGACGTGGGGGTGTTTATAACTACAGCACCCTGGACCACGGAGGTGGGGGTGTTTATAACTACAGCACCCTGGACCACGGACGTGGGGGTGTTTATAATAACAGCACCCTGAACCACGGACGTGGGGGTGTTTATAATAACAGCACCCTGGACCACGGAGGTGGGGGTGTTTATAATAACAGCACCCTGGACCACGGACGTGGGGGTGTTTATAATAACAGCACCCTGAACCACGGACGTGGGGGTGTTTATAACTACAGCACCCTGAACCACGGACGTGGGGGTGTTTATAACTACAGCACCCTGGACCACGGACGTGGGGGTGTTTATAACTACAGCACCCTGGACCACGGACGTGGGGGTGTTTATAACTACAGCACCCTGGACCACGGAGGTGGGGGTGTTTATAACTACAGCACCCTGGACCACGGACGTGGGGGTGTTTATAACTACAGCACCCTAAACCACGGACGTGGGGGTGTTTATAACTACAGCACCCTGAACCACGGACGTGGGGGTGTTTATAACTACAGCACCCTAAACCACGGACGTGGTGGTGTTTATAACTACAGCACCCTGGACCATTGACAAGAGGTGGCCATAACTAACAACAACTCCCCGTGACAACATTGAAGATTGGTCACGATTGTCGGATTCATTCATTTAGAAAAAGTTTTAAATTTGTAATTCTTATAATGAGATAGTATCTTTTCTGTTTCCCTCTCTATAAGTAAATGTTTTACCCTTAGCATTTTTAGGAGAAAACATTTTACCCTAAGCACACTCCATGAGAAACCATTTTTACACTTTGCAGTTTCCACTAGAAAACATTTTACCCTTAGCAATTTCCGTAAGGAAATATTATACCCTAAGACTATTTGATAATATATCGTTTGAACGTTTAGCAATCTCCATGGGACAACATTTCTTCTTTAAGCACTTTATATTAAAAAAGATTTTGCCTTAAGCACTTACAATGAGAAAACATTTTACCCATATAACTTTATAAGTCTGATCTATCAGTGATGGAATATTTCTACAATTAAATATCTGACCTATCAGTGATGGAATATGTCCGCAATTAAAATGTCTGACCTATCAGTGATGGAATATGTCAACAATTAAAAGGTCTGACCTATCAGTGTTGGAATATTTCCACAATTTAAAGGTGCCAAATGGGGCTTATCAATTATTGCCGTTACATGTTTCTACTATACTATAATTAGTTTCAGCTTTCTATAAGAGGTTTAGAATACCTATCTCTTATATCACTGAACATCATACCTGTTATGTAGAGCTTGTTTACATAATTTTTCTCGTGCGTGCACTCTGATTGATCCCGCATGAGACGCTGTGTTCACAGATGGGTGTGGCTTAGTCTTTTAATGTGTCGTGTTGATGCCGACAGCCACTAAAAATAATTAATCTGTTCCAAATAGTATTTTGTAGAATGATTGTGATTGTTCTAGAAACGTCATAAGCCTTTCTGGAAGGCAGGGCTTACGCGACCTATATAAGGGATTGACAGGCACGGACGGAGAGACGGAGATTTTATTAACTTCACGAGACGTGTATTATTCTTTGTGTTCTTATATATGTGTTTATGTCGCATTTCATCATTATTCATTGGCACATTATTCTAACTGTGTTAACTGTGTACCGGTACAAGATCTTCCATACTGTAAGTTGATGATTTGTAATGATATTTCTTTTCTTTTGTAATTACATTAATACTTATTAAATCTTATTAATTGTAACTAGCAACTGTTTTGGGTTTAATTTTGTTGACTCTATGGTATCGTCCTTTGTTAGGCACTGTTTACAACGAGCCAAATAAAATTAGAATAGGAGATTAATTACTCATATTAGAAGCCAGTGTGTAACACTATCTCTTATGTCACTGAACATCATACCTATCTCTTTTGTCACAGAACATCCATACCTATCTCTTATTTCACTGAACATCATACCTATCTCTTATATCACTGAACATCATACCTATCTCTTATATCACTGAACATCATACCTATCTCTCTTGTCACTGAACATCATACCTGTCTCTTATGTCACAGAACATTATACCTATCTCTCTTGTCACTGAACATCATACCTATCTCTTATATCACTGAACATCATACCTGTCTCTTATATCAATCACCTCATAAATATAATTTATTTAATCATACCTTATGCATTCCACTGATAGTAGAGACATATATAACAACTAATTGTCCCTCGGCGATGTAGTTTCATCCAACGTACCACAATAGACTGAATTTAGAACCACTGAAAATATAAACTATAAACGCTCGCTAGGGGATAGGAAAAATAATTTTCCAACGCCCCCCCCCCCCACACACACACACAAGAAACCCCCCGCCCCCCAAAAAAAAAAAATAAAAAAAAAAATAAATAAAAAATAAAATAAAAATAAAAAAATCTCACAGCAGTTGATTATGCCAAGTGTTGAGTTTCGGACTTGACCTAGAGGAAAGTGTCAGATTGACTAAAGTGAGCGGATGACATTTCCAACAGATTTTGTCCGTATGAGACTTACCCAATACAAGTAAAAAATACCAGATTTGATACAAATGTTCCTGTAACTCTATAGAAGACCAGATGAAGACATCATTGTGACTTAACCAATGCAAGTATAGAAGACCAGATGAAGACATCATTGTGACTTAACCAATGCAAGTATATAAGACCAGATGAAGACATCATTGTGACTTAACCAATGCAAGTATAGAAGACCAGATGACGACATCATTGTGACTTAACCAATGCAAGTATAGAAGACCAGATGAAGACATCATTGTGACTTAACCAATGCAAGTATAGAAGACCAGATGACGACATCATTGTGACTTAACCAATGCAAGTATAGAAGACCAGATGACGACATCATTGTGACTTAACCAATGCAAGTATAGAAGACCAGATGACGACATCATTGTGACTTAACCAATGCAAGTATAGAAGACCAGATGAGGACATTTTTGTGACCTACCCAATATGAGTATTGAAGACCAGTTAAAGACATTTTGACCTACCCAATACAAATATAGAAGACCAGTTAAAGACATTTTGACCTACCCAATACAAATATAGAAGACCAGTTGAAGACATTATGACCTACCCAATACAAGTATAGAAGACCAGTTGAAGACATTGTGACTTACCTAATACAAGTATAGAAGACCAGTTGAAGACATTGTGACCTACCCAATACAAGTATAGGAGACCAGTTGAAGGCATTGTGACCTATCCAATACAAGTATAGAAGACCAGTTGAAGACATTATTATGACCTACCGAAATCAAGTATTGAAGATCAGTTGAACACATTATTGTGAACTACCAAATACAAATATAGGAGACGAGTTGAAGACATTATTGTGACCTAGCCAATGCAAGCATGGAAGATCAGTTGAAGACATTATTGTGACTACCCAATACAACTATAGGAGATCAGTTGAATACATTATTATGACCTACCCAATGCAAGTATGGAAGGTCAGTTGAAGACATTATTGTGACCTACCCAATGCAAGTATAGAAGTTCAGTTGAAGACATTGTGACCTACCCAATACAAGGATAGAAGACCAGTTAAAGACATTGTGACCTACCCAATACAAGTATAGAAGACCAGTAAAAGACATTGTGACCTACGCAATACAAGTATAGGAGACCAGTTAAAGACATTGTGACCTACCCAATACAAGTATAGAAGACCAGTAAAAGACATTGTGACCTACCCAATACAAGTATAGGAGATCAGTTGAAGACATTGTGACCTACCCAATACAAGTATAGTAGATCAGTTGAAGACATTGTTGTGGCATAGGGAAACAAAAAGCTCACACAGATAATAAACACTTTAGGACTTTTAATTTTAGGCATTTGTGACATGATATGGACACAATGACAATGACACTGCATTCAAATATAGAACAATGACATATTTGTTAAATTAACTTATCGGATCCTACAATTCATCGTTTCTTAATGTCACAATGTTGAGATATGTGTTGCAGGATATTAATACAAATAATGGAACTAGCCATTTTTTATATAACAAATAAAATGGTCATTTGAAACAATACATCACACATTATAGTATCCATGTAATGTAATACACACATTAAAGTATCCATGTAATGTAATCTAATGACGATATTGATACTAAAAATAATACTTTGCTGAGTAAACACCTGTAATGTACTGGAACACAGATGCTTTGTGAAATACTTAAATCTTGTGTTAATAATTGTAGTAGTTTCTTTAAGTGTAATGCAAAAGAACATTTTAAAAATGGCTGCCACAAAAACTCCATCTCTTATCTTAGTATTATTGACTGGATCTTAATATAGAATCTAGACCAGTGGCTCTCAACCTTCCTAATGAAACGACCCTGTAATACAATTCCTCATGTTTTGGTGACCCCCAACCATAAAGTTATTTTCGTTGCTACTTCATAAATATGTGTTTTCCGATGGTCTTAGGCGACCTCTGTGTAAAGGTCGTTCGACCCCATACCAAAGGGGTTGCGACCCACAGGTTAAGAACCGCTGATCTAGACCATCAAACTCACAAACAATTTTAATAGAAACAACGAATGTACATTATCTATAGTTTAATACATTTATTCCTAGTTCTGTTTGAATGTATGGTGAAATATTCCACTGTTCCTTCACATCCCACGAATATTGGAATTTTTATCTACGCTAACTGTTTTATTCTGTGTGTTCCCGATGTCTGGATTAATGGCGCGCTATCTGCGAGGTCCAGGGCTTCTGTAGGCTGACGGCGACCGTGCACCGATCAGTCTCTTAAAGGCCACTTTGAAGTCGTCATTGAAAAGGGTATACAGGACGGGATTAAGGCTGGAGTTGACGTAGCCCAGCCAGATGATGGCGGCCACAAAGTGCTGGTTCATGTGGCACGTGTCGCACACGCTGCGGAGAATGTACATGAAGAGGAACGGCATCCAGCACACGCAGAAGCACGCCATGATCAGCAGCATGCGTTTGGTGGCCCGCTGTTCGCGGAGCTCAAAGCGACGTTTCATGCTCAGGGTCATGTGTTTGTTGCGGACGAGCCCGCCGACGTTGCATTGAAGAGACCTTCGGGGACCGGCCAAACTGCCGAGAGGGTCCCCTGTCTCCGACGTGAGTGCCGTGGCGCTCTTGCTGCGGTGGCAGACGTTCGAAATGAGAAGCTCGTGCTTGCTCACATCGAGGTTGACCATTTCCGAGGCGCTTCTCTGTATGACGGCGTTGTGGCTGTTCCTGCGGTCAAAGTCCATCATGTGTAAAATGTTATTGGTTAAGGGTTTGCATTTCTTTTCGAGCTCAGTCGGTAAGGCGAAGCTGTTGCTTCGTTTGGTATGCAGGCCCGATACATAGGGCGTCTCGTGCACGGTCCGGTGGTGGTGCCCATTTAGAGGCGGGACATCCTCAGTAAGTTCGATGGGCGCCGTGGCTAGGACCCGGGGGTCGTCTTTGCCGTTAGATGTAAGGTCTGCCGAACTACCGACTGCGTCTGAAAGGAGTGTGGTGTTGGTTACATCTCTGCCGAGTCCGTTGATGCCTTCTCTCGAGGGTTCGTTTATCACAGGACAACCATTGTATTTGCTGGATGAGATTTTAAGGCCTGACTTGAATTTGACTCCCCGGGACTGGTTGTGTAGAACAACAAAAATTCTGACGTACATAAACGCCATGAGTATAGCGGGAATGACGAAAGAACCCATCGACGAATACAACACGTAACTACTGGAGGTGAAGAGAATGCACTGGTATCTCTGAATGCTTGCGTTGAACGAGAAGAAGCTTGGAATCATGTGTTGCCATCCAATGAAAGGCGCAAACGAAATGACGATTGAAAATATCCAGACGAACACTATACATCCTACAGCCTTGCGGACTGACCGCTGGTCATGGTACCACACGGGGTAGACGGTGGCCAAATAGCGATCGAAGGCAACGGTGCAGAGGCCCCATATCGAAGCTGTGCAGTAGAGGACGTCCATACACAGCCACAGCGTGCAGGTGAACTCACCAAACACCCAGTAGCCCAGGAGGTCGTGGACCGTCGATATGGGCAGGACCGTTACGGCCAACAACAGGTCGCTGATGGCCAGATTGCCAATCAAGCAGTTTGACATGGTCCGGAGGGTCCCGTAACGATATAAGGCCATGAGAACGAAGAAATTTCCTAAGATTGTCCATAGTGTTATCAGAGTCAGCACCACGGCCACTGTAATGAAGATGGTGATGGAGTCGTATTTGGTGGAGCACACGGGTTGCATCAGTTGCCATTCTTGGCTGAAGTTAGCTCCACATAACCACACGTCTGCGCTGACGCTGAAGTTTCTGGGAAAGAATGTTGAAAAGTTGGCCCCACGGGCAGTCGGAAATGTGATTGCATGGTGATATGACGACACCACGAGATTGGCGCGAAACGATTGGTTCACGTCTGCAAATAGTGCGATGGGAAACGACATCATGGCGGTGCCTGGCAGGACAGGGTTCCCATTGTTGTGCCACTCAGTCCTTAAATAAAGTTTCACTTTAAAGGGTCAGCTTATTTATAAAAGGTGACCCTTGTCTTGCCGGAGCTGTAAGCAATGGACCACTAAAAACCATAATGCCACGTCACTTCCTATGCCCACAGTTGCGAGTTAGCCCTCATTCTGCTATCGTCTGACCTGAAATATAAATAATTCTGGTCAATGGCGTAGGTTGCAAGGGAGAAGATCATGGCCGGTATGGGATTGGTGGAGATTTGATCACGAATGATAGCTGAGTTATGGCAATACATGTGGCGCTCTTCGTGTTTTCTAGTCTTAGATATCTTGCTCAAATGTGGGGGAGGGGTATTAAGTACATTCCCCTGTTATTAAATACGTCTGTCTTCTATACACCCGTGTTTACCAGCGTGGGGCATGCGATCCTTTAAAGGGGGACGGAGCAATGTTAAAAATTATTTGTAGGAAAATAAATCTATTAATGTCTCAAATAAAAAGAGGGATGTTGCTCAATACTACCATATGTAAGGCATATTTGATTTCTGTTTTAGCTTTAATGTGTGTTTGTTTTTTTCTAAAAGGAGCACCGCGAAAGATTACAAAATGTTTCAAAATTGTATTTCCACTTTCAATCCAATCCTACATAACATGACATTTAGTGGGCCTGGTGTAAAACCAGTAACTGAGTAATTACAGTTTTCAGTAGCTCCTACAAATTTTTACTTGATTGGGCTTAACACCTGCATATGTAAATATTATGTGATATATTTATTTTTACCCAGCCCTCTAATTAAAAAAAAAATAGTTTGAAAATGCCCGAGTTTGACATAATGCCTGGAACAAACTTAAATTGAACAAACTTAAATTGAACAAACTTAAATTGAACAAACTTAAATTGAACAAACTTAAATTGAACAAACTTAAATTGAACAAACTTAAATTGAACAAACTTAAATTGAACAAACTTAAATGGAACAAACTTAAATTGAACAAACTTAAATTGAACAAACTTAAATTGAACAAACTTAAATGGAACAAACTTAAATTGAACAAACTTAAATGGAACAAACTTAAATTGAACAAACTTAAATGGAACAAACTTAAATTGAACAAACTTAAATGGAACAAACTTAAATTGAACAAACTTAAATTGAACAAACTTAAATTGAACAAACTTAAATTGAACAAACTTAAATGGAACAAACTTAAATGGAACAAACTTAAATTGAACAAACTTAAATGGAACAAACTTAAATTGAACAAACTTAAATGGAACAAACTTAAATTGAACAAACTTAAATGGAACAAACTTAAATGGAACAAACTTAAATTGAACAAACTTAAATTGAACAAACTTAAATGGAACAAACTTAAATTGAACAAACTTAAATTGAACAAACTTAAATTGAACAAACTTAAATTGAACAAACTTAAATTGAACAAACTTAAATGGAACAAACTTAAATTGAACAAACTTAAATTTAACAAACTTAAATTGAACAAACTTAAATTGAACAAACTTAAATTGAACAAACTTAAATTGAACAAACTTAAATGGAACAAACTTAAATTGAACAAACTTAAATTGAACAAACTTAAATTGAACAAACTTAAATTGAACAAACTTAAATTGAACAAACTTAAATTGAACAAACTTAAATTGAACAAACTTAAATTCAACAATCAAAAAAGATTAGGAACCACTGGCTAAGCCCAACAAAATTATTACGCCACTAGCACCGAATCCTAGAAAACGGAACAATAGACTGACTATACAGCTATTAGTGCGATGGCAAGTCTTCTAACGTGTGAAAACCTCAGACAACTCTTTGACGATAATTAGACGGCACGGCGTGATATTTTTGGTCATTAGAAATATAAAATGACTTGATAGACAAGTGAATGCAAATAGTAAATATCTTTGAATTTGAATATTGCTGACAGACGCATTCGTGTATAATCTGAACCCATAAATTAAGGTGCAATTTTTACCATACATTTCTCTTATTCTACGCGGTTATATTTGGTTTTTGCAAGTACACACTCTTTGTAGTTGTGTTTTATTTAAGAAAAATAATTTCAATGACATTTGGACAATTAAGATTATTCTCAAAATACTAGAATAAATGACCCGATGTTATCGGGATAATAATGGTAGGTCCTTTGCAAAAATTTCTAAATGCTATTGCAAAACCTCATCCCAAGTCATAACTTTTAAAATGTAATGATATTTACATTTCTAACATCATTAAGTTTTGAGAAATGTTTATCTGCTATATATGATACGCGTTCTCTACACCCTTTCACGCTCCTAAAGTAAATTCCCACTCTAAACGTGATCTTAAATTACCCAGTCTAAATTACCAATAATTATATCACTTTTGTCACTAAAGAAGTTTATTGAGGGACAATAACGACGCTAGAAAAATACTTTAGATTTACCTCTTTTCGTGCCCTTGCATTACAACTTTTTTCTCTCAAAATTTAAAAAAAAACCCTAATCTTAAATTTACAACAAAAACTCTATATATGATACAAATATTTTGATATTCATGGAAATACTTATATAAATGTACCCAAGATTTGTTAACGCCATTGATTTTCTTAATTGGTTAACATATGTTTATTTGTAAAAAGAGAATTTAACATCGCTTTTTTCACAAATGTAATACAATAGTATTTAAATATATTGTCATCGATGTGTAAGTACCCAAGAAGGTTAATTATTATTATAATTTATTCCTTTATTTCGGGACGTATCTTGTATTACATTGAGCAAAATGTACATACCAATATTTGTAAATAGAGAATGTAACACTTTATTTTTTCACAAATTGAATACCATAGGAGTTAACTCTGTTGTCATCCACGTAAGAATTTAAACATCTTATTTCCTACCTCCGACATGTATTTACCTAAGAAACTTAATTATTTATCAAGATCATTCCTTTAATTTGAGACGTATCTTGTGCTTCCTAAGACAAAATTAACATACCCATATTTGTAAAAAGAGAATGTAGCATCTTTTTTTTTCACAAATGTAATACCATAGAATTTAAATATATTGTCATCCAAGCAAAAATGTACACATCCTATTTCCTACATACGATATGAATGTACCCAAGAAGGTTAATTATTTATCAAATTCATTCCTTTATTTTGAGTCATATCTTGTGCTGCCTGGGGCATAGTGACCAACCCCTCCCCCACCAAGATTTAAATAAATTTAGAAAATCTCCCAACGGATTGTAGTCCCTTCCATACCCAAAATAACATATTTTGCACTTCGTATGGTTCGTTCTTATTTGCATGAGGTATAAGTGGATTAGTGAATGCTATTTAGCTATGGAGTTGCGCTGCACTGATGGACTTAAACCGGTTTTTCTTATTAGAATTATATTTAAAGGTTAGTTTTTATTACGTTATAAATTTAATAAAAGTATACTTTTAGAATTAAAAAAATTGTAAAAATATGCAAAGCTAAAATGTGTGTGTGTTTTAATAACAATTTAAAAAGCAATCAATTTTATTTATTAATTTTACTTTTAAGAAGTTAAAATACTTTATCAGTTTTATCACGCGCGGTTATCAAATTTAAAGAAACCTAAGAGTTTTGGCAAGATAGGTTATTTGCGCTATTACGTCATTTGGGTGATTATTTAGAACAAATTAATTTTTAATTTTATTTCGCAATATTAAATACACACTAAAAGACGCAATTAAAGGGACTGATGTTTGGGTTTACCCGATAAATGTGATTACGGTGTAATTCTTTGATCGTGATTTTTTTATTTTTTAAATATTTTTTCATTACTTTCAAACACATATAAAATGCTTAAAATAGTTCTTTAGTCAAAACTTTAAATGTATTTGTAATTTATAATAATATAACTTTAACTTTTAATAAAAATAAAAGCAGATTTAAATTATTTTGTGCGCATTTAAATTTATTCGATTTCCGTAAAATAATAGACAATAACTATGATTGTTTTTAGAAATCCGAACGTACTTAAATCATATCTCCCTTTTGACGCTATGTCACTCTATCTCATTCTTATATATATAAAAGTTAATCCAATCTAATTCTATTACAATTATGCATCCAGTTAGTCAAGAGACAATTAGTGCTGCGTGCACCAATAAAACCATGCATTAAACGGTTACGACCGACCCAGCCGCAGCGCAAAATCGTGTTTTTTTTTCTACATTTCTATAGCTCATATAAAGAAAACCACGAATAGGCCAACGTGAATCACCAGATCGCGACCTTTCCCATGGCATGCAATGCGTCTCCCAGGAAGATCAATAATAAAACAATATTTCACAAATCATTCACAAGTACCAACACCTCACCACTTATGACAAACAACATCCTTCATAATTACCAACATCTCACCACTTATGACAAACAACATCCTTCATAATTACCAACATCTCACCACTTATGACAAACAACATCCTTCATAATTACCAACATCTCACCACTTATGACAAACAACATCCTTCATAGTTACCAACATCTCACCACTTATGACAAACAACATCCTTCATAATTACCAACATCTCACCACTTATGACAAACAACATCCTTCATAATTACCAACATCTCACCACTTATGACAAACAACATCCTTCATAATTACCAACATCTCACCACTTATGACAAACAACATCCTTCATAATTACCAACATCTCACCACTTATGACAAACAACATCCTTCATAGTTACCAACATCTCACCACTTATGACAAACAACATCCTTCATAATTACCAACATCTCACCACTTATGACAAACAACATCCTTCATAATTACCAACATCTCACCACTTATGACAAACAACATCCTTCATAATTACCAACATCT
>CAXITT010000096.1:319803-369743 GCA_964033795.1 Lymnaea stagnalis | reverse complement strand
TATTGACCAACTCCTCTCACGAGGTACAGTAGACAGTATTGACCAACTCCTCTCACGAGGTACAGTAGACACTATTGACCAACTCCTCTCACGAGGTACAGTAGACAGTATTGACCAACTCCTCTCACGAGGTACAGTAGACACTATTGACCAACTCCTCCCACGAGGTACAGTAGACAGTATTGACCAACTCCTCTCACGAGGTACAGTAGACACTATTGACCAACTCCTCTCACGAGGTACAGTAGACAGTATTGACCAACTCCTCTCACGAGGTACAGTAGACAGTATTGACCAACTCCTCTCACGAGGTACAGTAGACAGTATTGACCAACTCCTCCCACGAGGTACAGTAGACAGTATTGACCAACTCCTCTCACGAGTTACAGTAGACAGTATTGACCAACTCCTCCCACGAGGTACAGTAGACAGTATTGACCAACTCCTCTCACGAGGTACAGTAGACACTATTGACCAACTCCTCCCACGAGGTACAGTAGACAGTATTGACCAACTCCTCTCACGAGGTACAGTAGACAATATTGACCAACTCCTCTCACGAGGTACAGTAGACAGTATTGACCTTTTGGTGTTAATTCCCATTATTGCTTTAAGACAACCGAATTAAAGAAATGTATATTTTCATACAGTGTTGGGATATTTCGGGTATCACAAGAGACAAGACTTCTATATTTATAATGTTAACGGATTTATTATTTTGAACTTCAGGTTTTTTAAATGTCGAAATAACTTCTTTTTTTTTTAAATCGGAGATTCATGTCACAATTTTGGGATCCGGTCAAACCAAGTCAGTAAATGACGTCAGACTATGGCGCCAAATGACGAGCTGCTACAATAGAAATCCTGATCGTATTGTTAGCGCTCTTAGCAAAGTGGTGCCGCAGACACATTGGGGGGTCAGTTAATGGTCCCTCATACATTGTTGGGGGTCGGTCTATACTTTGAACAAGAAATATGAACTAATTGTCATTAACTCTGCACGTATCTCACATGTAATGCAACAATAAACAGAAACAGTTCAACAAACCCTAAACAAATAGTCTTGGGGCTTAAAATTTGAAAAACTCTTCATACAACGAACGCACTTCATAAGAATCCCAATTAGTTCTCTCCCCTCCCCTCAAGGCTCACAACCGCACATTTTCCACGCCTCTGGACTATATTAATATTCTAATGACTAACCCGCTTTTACACCGCAGATTAATTTAACTATTTCAGAAAAGCACCAAAACGAGTCAATATTTCACTGACCATTTAGTATCCCGAGTCAATATTTCACTGACCATTTAGTATCCCGAGTCAATATTTCACTGACCATTTAGTACCCCGAGTCAATATTTCACGGGCCATTCAAGTCCCAAGTAAACATTTCACTGACCATTTAGATCGCAAGTTAACGTTGCACGGTCCGGATGGCTATACAAATGTATTTATTTAATGAAGTGCAGAATACAAATGCAAAACCAAACAAGTGTGACATTTGCTTTACTTCCCTTTCACTTGATTTCTTTATATCTATTGATGGATTTCGAATAGTTAAAAAAAAAAATGTATTCGTGCTACATACGTCATCCCAATGTCGTGGTTCACATGCGGCTCTCGGGCCTCTGGTCTCAACACATCATGTATATGATCTCTTCACATCTTATCACCCTATCTGTAAATGATCTTATAACATCTCAACTTGACTTATCACATTGTCTGTTCATTGATTTGTTCCCATACAATGATGCTTGCACAATAACATAGTAAGTGCTAGAATACTATTGCTACTATGCTGTCCTAATAAAAGTAAGCTGTTCTAATAAAAGTAAGCTGTCCCAATAAATTAAGCTGTCCTAATAAAAGTAAGCTGTCCCAATAAAAGTAAGCTGTCCCAATACAAGTAAGCTGTCCTAATAAAAGTAAGCTGTCCTAATAAAAGTAAGCTGTCCTAATAAAAGTAAGCTGTCCTAATAAAAGTAAGCTGTCCCAATAAAAGTAAGCTGTCCCAATAAAAGTAAGCTGTCCCAATAAAGTAAGCTGTCCCAATAAAAGTAAGCTGTCCCAATAAAAGTAAGCTGTCCTAATAAAAGTAACTTGTCCCAATAAAGTAAGCTGTCCTAATAAAAGTAAGCCGTCCTAATAAAAGTAAGCCGTCCTAATAAAAGTAAGCTGTCCTAATAAAAGTAAGCTGTTCTAATAAAAGTAAGCTGTTCCAATAAAAGTAAGCTGTCCCAATAAAAGTAAGCTGTCCTAATAAAAGTAAGCTGTCATAATAAAAGTAAGCTGTCCTAATAAAAGTAAGCTGTCCCAATAAAGGTAAGCTGTCCCAATAAAAGTAAGCCGTCCTAAAAAAAGTAAGCCGTCCTAATAAGAGTAAGCTGTCCCAATAACAGTAAGCTGTCCTAATAAAAGTAAGCTGTCCTAATAAAAGTAAGCTGTCCTAATAAAAGTAAGCTGTCCCAATAAAAGTAACCTGTCCTAATAAAAGTAAGCTTTCCTAATAAAAGTAAGCTGTCCTAATAAAAGTAAGCTGTTCTAATAAAAGTAAGCTGTCCCAATAAAAGTAAGCTGTCCCAATAAAAGTAAGCTGTCCCAATAAAAGTAAGCTGTTCTAATAAAAGTAAGCTGTCATAATAATACGCTGTGTTTAAAGCGTTCGCGGTCCACTCTCCTTGAGTCTGAACGGCTTTGCTTCCTCTCCGGGGGAAATGTGTTGCGTTACCTCCCCCACCGTCCAGGGAATTGTCCAGTCGGGACGAAAGTTTTCGTCCCGACTGTCACAATACAATTAAGCTGACCCAATTAAAGTATGCTGTTATAAAAAGTATGCTGTCCTAATTAAAAATGGTCTCCTAATAAAAGTATGCTACCCTAAAAAGTATGCTATCCTAATTAAAGTAAGCTGTCCTAATAAAAGTAAGCTGTCCTAATGAAAGTGTGCTGGTCTAATAAGTATGATGTCCTAATATGTATGATGTCCTAATAAGTATGTTGTCCTAAAAGAGTATGATGTCCCATTATAAGTAAGTGTTCGGAACAACCGTATTATAGAATTTCAATGGAGAGAAATAAGTCCGTTTTATAACAGATGTATTTTCTACTTCAGCTCTTTTTGTTCCTGATGATCTAGATGCGAAGCCCTATTTCTCTATCCTCATTAACAATATTGTAATCTCGTCGTTCACGGTATGTCAACTGCTCATGCCCAGCTGCGAGTTTTATTTACACAGTAGTTTGTGGCACATGCTAACTGGAATATTCGGCATGATTACTTTTAACTTAGTCATGCCAAAATTTGATACCTCTCAAATGTTACATTTTCTAAGAATACAAACATGGCATTTCCTTTAAATACTTAATCATCGTAAGTCCTGAAACTACTATAAAATGGTAATTCTCGAAACTAAATTTCAAACATGTTAATTCTCGTTGACTACTTCTAAACATGATAGTTTTTGCACTTTCTGAAACATGGTCATTCTTGTTTCTACTAAGACATGTTTATTCTTGTTATTAGCGAAACCTGATATTTTATATACCTGCTGAAACTTGCTCAGTTCTGTACCTACTGAAACATGGTAACTTCATGTAATCACTGAAATATTGTCTATTCTCACAATAACTGAAACATGGTCAATTTTACACTACCGAAACATGGTCAGTTTTTACACTTACTGAAACATGGTCAATTTTTACACTTACGGAAACATGGTCAATTTTTACACTTACTGAAATATGGTCAATTGTTGCACTTACTGAAACATGGTCATTTCGCGTACATACAGCTACATAGTCGATTCTCTTATTTACTTAAAACATGGTCAATTCTCTTACTTACTGAAACATGCTTAATTCTCGCACTTAATGAAACATGGCCGATTCTAGTATCTACTGAAACATGGTCAAAGCTCGTACCTATCGAAACATGATCGATTCTCGTACCTACAAGAACAATGCCAATTCTGGGAACTACTGAAACGTGTAATGAGTTAACTGCTGAATTGCATCAGTGAAAGCAAGCTCCGACTGACTGAGTGCACATATTATCCCAACCCTGGTTCTGACTCTGCTCTACCGTAGGACAGTGATCGTGACGCCAGCCCGTAAAACACGCGCTGATGAGGAAATCGTCTGCTCAGCAGAGGACTGGTGTGTTTCGCAGCTTGCCCGTTCGCATTACGCGCTCATCTGACAGTTGGTATCGATACACGGGTATCGGGCAGCTTGGACGTCATCTCGCCTTGGAGTCCTCGAAAATACTTTGCATGTATGCACTCATAATTTTAAAGAAGTACATTTTTGTTTAGCTGCTGTTGTGAATTGAAATAGACAAAGTTGTTCTTATTTTAAAGTAAGGATCGTTAGGCCACAGTTTAAACATATCATTTAAGTCTTAAACACCTGTTTTGATCAATTTGTTCATGTAAGATCACTGAAATGTTCTTGAACGCACTGCGCTGTCTATTAATTGAAAATCTTTCGCTGACTGTAATAAATTTTTAAGTAAAAGGTTTTCAGTAATAATAGTTTAAATTTTATTGACTTCATATATTTTCTAGCCGTATTCAAATCATTGGCTAGCCCATCAAAATATTGGCTAGCCCTAGACTTTGTCATTTCCATAAACCTCTAGACCAGGGGTCTCAAACTCAAATTAGCTGGGGGCCGCAGGATGTAGAGTATGAATGAAACTGGGCCGCAGTAAGTAAGCCACACAAAAAAAGTGATTACAAATTCAAGTACAGCTGTTAAATCTTCTCAAACTTAATTAATAAAAAATAAAACATTAAGGGTTCTCAAGAACTAGGATTAACTTATTTTCTTCGTCTACTTGTTGCCAGAGACCTGGCAGCGTTTCTTCTTACACAGCTGAGCAACATGCGGCTTGAGTGAGAAAGCAACTGAGACTCTCAGTATAGCTTGAAGATGTTCATCAGTAAGTTTCGCTCTGAACTTTGACTTGTTACAGTTCATAGTGGAAAATAGCTTTTCACACAGATAGTTACTACCAATAAGGCACATGATCCGCTTGAACAACCTGGATATCTCAGGGAAATGTGGATGGCAAATCTCTCAGAAATTGCCCAAGCTTGTATGTTTTTCTATTCACCTCCTTGAACTAAGCCTTGAGTTCAGAATTGCACTGACGTTGAATCAGCTCCATTTGAAGCCGAAAAAAAAAAGGGGGGGGGGGGGCATCTTTCCAATGACCTCAGTATACTTACTACAGAATGGCGTGCCCGAGTCCATGAGTACTTTGCATGTTGGAAAATGGCAGTTTTGTGCAGAATGCCCTGACATTTTCATAGGTAACGCTGTCAAGCTGCCCCTGGCCTTGTAACTTCTTGTTGAGCACATTAAGCTCCTGTGTAATGTCAACAAGAAAGGCCGAGCCATTAGGGATCATTTAGTACAGAAAAACCACCCCATCCTTCTCCATGAAGGCTTTGATTTCTGCTCTCAACTCAAAAAACCCTTTTCAAGACGTTTTCCCTACTAAGCCAAGGTACCTCGGGGAAGTAGATAACATCCTCACATAAGGACTCAATTTAATCTAAAAAGGCACGGAACTGCCGGTGCTTCAAGCCCCTGGATCTGATATGGGAAATGCGCTCTGCCACTGTGTTGGCTGAAAGGCTGATGTTGCTAAACCGACCCTTATTTCCGGACAGACTAAACTTGCAGCTTGTGACATGCAATTTTTGATGAACTCGCCTTCATTGAATGACTTTCCTGCCTTAGCAATCATCTCACCCACCACGTAACTAGCTTCAACTGCTGCATCAGTTTCTTTGTTTGCATTCTTTAAAAAATCCGGCTGACTCAGTCGACATGTTTTAAGTTAAGCAACCCGGGCCTCTCTCTCATCTCCCTGGTATTTTGCTTACCCCTCAGCATGCCTAAATAAATAATGACGTCTGATGTTGATCTCCTTGTGCACCGCAACTTTCTCGGTGCATATAAGGCACGTCGGAATGCCCCTGTGCTCCACAAAGCAAAAGTCCGTCTCCCACTTCTCCTGAATTTGTCTGCGCTCATCGCCAACCTTTCTCTTCACAGCAGGTTTTGAGAAAGACATGACTGGGGTGACACTGGGGTCGGGTGACACAAATATTTATTTGCACTCTTTGATCAAATCTATTTTTCCCTCCACTCGGTAACGCTCCCAAATCATGTTTCACGAGATCAAGCTGACAGGCTCGGAATTTCCGTCACTTGTCACTATAGCGGCAATTTTAATAGGGATTGTTTGATACTGTGTTAGACTGCTACGATTTACACAGTTATAGTTGTGTATTACCCAATAGGCTTTTTAAACTTTTGTTATATATATATATATATATATATATATATATACATATATATATATATATATATATATATATATATATATATATATATATATATATATATATATATATATATATATATATATATATATATATATATATATATATATATATATATATATATATATATACAATATTCGAAGCGTGTTTTCTGAAAACCGCACAAAGGCCGCCATGTTTGTCTCATAAAATGCTGTCAAATAAAATCTTTTAGTCCGATGTCAAAACTGTTTTTACCATTCTAATCAACGTCAAAACCTATAGGTCTTAGATAAACATAATAAAAATCAAAATTATACTAGTCGTTGAGATTCGACTGAAATCGTCGCAGAGGGTCACATTATAGATAAGAGAATGTGGAAAACGCGCGGGCCGCATTAATACTAAAACTTTGCTGTCAGCTAGCGGGCCGCAAAATATTGTTTTGCGGGCCGCAAATGGCCCGCGGATTCGAGTTTAAGATTCCTGCTCTAGACCGTGGATATGGGCGCTCGCAGAAAACTATATGGGGGCGGGGGGGGGGAATTTTTCGTAATGTTTTAAGGCAGTTTTAATTTACTGTAGCGTATTTGTGTGGTGAACGAACGGACAGGACACAGTAAAACGAGATCAGCATCAGCTTTGTTACATTCTCTTTATTTTCTCTTTACTTTAATACATTTTTTGTCTATTTTTGTCTAAAAAATTTTTATCCAATCAATCCAGGGGGGGACCTTGCCCCCCTGGGGGCCCCTTGCCCCCTCCTGCGGGCGCCCATGACCGTAGACACTATTTCCATATACGACTGGCCACCTTCAAAGAATAAACTAGACCCATCAAGTTATTGGCTAGCCAACTTTAAAATATTGTCTAGCCACATTTAACATTCAAAGAACTGGAAAGCCTAATTGAAACTTATTGAAAATATTTGATAGCCACTTTCAAACATTTGGAAAGCCTCCTTCAAATTGTTGGCTAGCCACATGAGTGAGCTTTCGAGGTCCAAATATGAATTTGTTTGAAAATACATTTTCATTAACTTGAATATGTAGTCTTTCTGCTCTAGTCTAGAAATAGAAGTAGGTGGATGGATTAGAATAGATTTCTAGTCTAGAAGTAGAAGTAGGTGAATTGATTAGGACTGATTTCTAGTCTAGAATTAGAAGTAGGAGGATGGATTTGTGATCTAGAACTAGTAAGAGGGTGATGGATTTCTAGTCTAAAATTAGTAGTCGGAGGATGGATTTCTAGTCTAGAACTAGTAGGAGGAGGAGGATGAATTTGTGATCTAGAACTAATAGTAGGAGGATGTGTTTCTAGTCTAGCATTAGACGTAGGAGGATTAGTTGCTAGTATAACACTAGTTGTAGTAGGATGAATTTCTGATTTAGAACCATTAGTAGGAGCGCGATAGATTTCTAGTCTAGAATTAGTAGAAGAGGATGGATTTTGATCTAGAACTAGTAGTAGTAGGATAGATATCTGATTTAGAGCTAGTAGTAGTGTGATGGATTTCTAATCTAGATCTAGTAGTAGGAGATGGATTTCTAGTCTAGAACTAGTAGTAGCAGAATGGATTTCTAGTTATTATTTTTTCTCCCTATTCCACACACTTCACTTCTCATCCCCTCTCCATCCTGTTTACTCCCCATTTCTCTCTCTCTCTCTCTCTCCACTTCTTGCTCCTCACCATTCTGTTTTCTCCCTTTTACCCTCTCTCTCCATTTCTCGCTCCTATCCATACTGGTTTTTTCTCTCCATATTTCTCTCTCTCTCTCTCACTCTCTCTAATCACTTCTCGGTCCTAACCATCCTGTTTTCTCCATCTTCCTCCCTCTCTCTTTTTCTCTTCTCCTCCTCCACACAAATAAAACAGACGACTTGTACCACTGATTTATGCCAGTCATGACACGACCCAACTAAGGTCACGTGACATCATATAAGTCACAGTTGTCTGCACTCTGGAACTAAGGGCTCAGCTATTTCAAGTGGCGCCAGAGGTCGTGGTTATCACCATTAACTGGCAGCAAGGGAGTGGGGACAAGTGCAGTTTAAATGCTAGCAGACGATATTACAGATGTTTGCCCATACATTATCGAGACTTGTTTGTGTTGTTGTAGAGTAGACATTGGATGGTCGGGACCTGGGATGAGCACTGGAATGGTAACTGTATTGGCCAGATATATTTATATTTTTAAAAAATACATACATACATTATATTCTGGCACTGTTCCGCCTCTTTGCGAATCAGCTGTCATCAAACCATTGCTTAAGAAGCCCGGTCTGGATGAAAATAATTTTAAAAAACTATAGACCTGTATCTAACTTATCATTTTTATCTAAAGTTATTGAAAAACTAGTCCTAAAACAACTTTTTTCTTACTTAAATGATCGCTCTCTTCTCAGTTCTAATCAGTCGGCCTATAGACATTTCCATAGCACGGAGACAGCTCTCTTGAGAGTCAGTAATGAGCTCTTGCGCGCAATGGACAGCGGTAATGTCTCCATTTTGATCCTCTTAGACCTCAGTGCGGCCTTTGACACTGTTGACCATGAAATCCTTTTCAAAACCCTTGAAAACTACTTTGGAATTTCTGGTTCGGTTTTGGCTTGGTTTAGGTCCTACCTCTCTGATAGAACGCAAATGGTCTCTGTCGATGGCTGTCTCTCCGGCAGTGCTGATTTGGTGTACGGAGTGCCACAGGGGTCCGTTTTGGGTCCGGTTCTATTCATAATGTATACCAGACCACTACTCCTCTTGCTCGGGAGGCATGCTGTTCAGAACCAGTCATTTGCAGATGATACACAGCTATACATGCATACCCATCCATCTCTTGTCGATTCCGCTGTCCAGACTTTGCGGGGGTGCATTGATGATGTCAAGTCTTGGATGACACTCAGCAAGTTGAAGCTTAATGATGACAAAACAGAAGCACTCCTCATTTACAATCACAAATCATCCTCTACCTCGATTCTTCCCACCTCATTTCAAGTAGGTAACTCCGACATACAGTTTACACCCTCTGCTAGGAATCTTGGTTATATTCTTTCTAACAACATGTCTCTCGATAAACATATCTCTCACATTTGTCGTTCGGCATACACCGCCATCCGTCAGATCAGCTCCATCCGCCACTACCTGACAGTTAGCGCAACAAAAACTCTAGTCTGTGCTCTTGTTCTCTCTCGTCTTGACTATTGCAACTCACTTCTGTCAGGTTCACCGAAACATTTTATAGAAAAACTGCAGAAAGTTCAAAACTCTGCTGCTAGGCTTGTTCTTAAGGCAAAAAAACGTGATCACGTCACTCCACTACTCCACTCACTACATTGGCTCCCTATACAGGCACGCATTGACTACAAGCTGTCTCTTCTCTGTCACAACTTTTTCTCGGATTCCTGCCCTTCCTATCTAACTGAACTTCTTTCTGTCTATTCACCCCTTCGACAACTTCGCTCCTCCGCAGACTCGCGTATTCTGTCCGTTCCCAAGACACGCACTAAATTATATGGTGAACGATCTTTCTCTTTCTGCGCCCCCAAACAATGGAATTCTTTGCCACTACACATCCGCAATATAACAACCACACAGGCCTTCAAAACTGCACTCAAAACACATCTATTTAAACTATACTACTCTGACTGATTCTCCTCCTATAAACCGATAAACGTACATGGGTTTCCTTGTAAAAATGTCTGGTGTGGGTGGATGAATATACCTCTGGTGTTGTTTTGCTTATATGTTGTTTTTATTTCATTTATGTATTTTATTTTAATATTATGATTATGCCTCTTTGCTATATATGTACAGCGCGGTGAGGCCAGCCCTAGGCTGTGGTACCGCGCTATATAAGACCACTTATTATTATTATTATTATTATTATTACATACATACACACACACACACACACATATATATATATGTGTGTGTGTATTTGTGTGTGTACACCTACAGTAGGGTGCTGGTAGGCCGAGTGGTTTAACCTGAGTTCAGTCCCAAGCTTCTGAACGGGAGCCCAATCCCCAAAAAGTCTAGACAAGCAAAAAAACAACACCAGCACTCCGAGTGGATGGGAATCTTTAACCTTGGGTGGCAACTTGGAAGGGAACGTTGTGATTTGGCTGCAGTGGAGAATGTCTTTGAAAGCACCGGTCAAGTCAAGTTCTTTAAAGTTTCCCGTGAACGGTTGAGACGTTTCATCATGACAGCTAAACCTACATCTGCCCTTGTTGAGCCCATCCCAACCAACATTTGTTTGGACTGTCTGGAAGTCTGCACTGGTTAGCATCGTGAATAGTAGCCTTCAGTCTGCCACAGTCCCACGTCTCTTCAAGAAACGGACGTTACGCTTCTGTATAAACAAACAAAATTGGCCTGGACACAAATGACTGCAAGAATTATTGCCCGGTTTCCAACCTGCCCTTTGTATCTAAAATTCTTGAGTTTTGTCACAGAAGCTTATGCAGCATCTTAACACTTATGACTTGCTTGATAAGTTTCAATCTGCATATTGACCTGGACACAGCTGTGTGACAGCACTACTCCGTGTCATGAAGGATTTTCTTTGTGGTGCTGACCGCGGCGATCTAACGCTAGTGGTCCTGTTGGAACCTCAGTGCTGCTTTTGATGTGATTGACCATGAGCCTCTTCTGTCAAGACTGAGGCAGGTATCTCGGAAACTGCACTTTCCTGGTTTACTTCTTATCTGACTGATAGGAATCAGCGTATTGTAGTGAATCAAGCATCTTCCATGGAGACTTGCCTTAACTGCCGCATGCCACAGAGCTCAGTTTAGGACATATCCTGATCTCAATGTACGCTAGCCAGCTTGGCAGAATTATTGAAAGTCATGGTATATCTCACAAATTATTTGCGGATGACACAGAACTGTACAATAGTTTCTGCCCTGATCCGTTGGACTGTGCTGCTGTTTTTCAGGCTTTCCAGAAATGCTGTCTTGTGGTGAAATCATAGATGGCATCAAACAGGCTTAAATTAAATGACGACGAGACAGAGGCGAATTAATGTTGTTCTGATGCCAAACTTCGGAAGGTTGTCATTTTGTACCAGTGACTTATGAGACTTATCCTAGAACGACAGTCTCACACTTCTACCAGTGACTGATGAGACCAATCAAAGAGTGACAGTCTCACACCTACACCAGTGACTTATGAGACCAGTCCCAGAGTGACAGTCTCACACCTACATCCGTGACTGATGAGGTTAATCCAAGAGTGACAGTCTCACACCTACACCAGTGACTTATGAGACCAATCCTAGAGCGACAGTCTCAACCTACACCCGTAACTTATGAGACCAATCCTAGAGTGACAGTCTCACACCTACATCAGTAACTTATGAGACCAGTCCTAGAGTGACAGTCTCAGACCTACACCAGTGACTTATGAGACCAATCCTAGAGTGACAGTCTCACACCTACACCATTGACTTATGAGGTCAATCCTATAGTGACAGTCTCACACCTACACCAGTGACTTATGAGGTCAAACCTAGAGTGACAGTCTCACACCTAAACCAGTGACTTATGAGGTCAAACCTAGAGTGACAGTCTCACACCTACACCTGTGACTTATGAGACTTATCCTAGAACGACAGTCTCACACTTCTGCCAGTGACTAATGAGGCCAATCAATGAGTGACAGTCTCACACCTACACCAGTGACTTATGAGAACAGTCCCAGAGTGACAGTCTCACACCTACACCAGTGATTTATGAGACCAGTCACAGAGTGACAGTCTCACACCTACACCAGTGACTTATGAGACCAGTCCCAGAGAGACAGTCTCACACCTACATCCGTGACTGATGAGGTTAATCCAAGAGTGACAGTCTCACACCTACACCAGTGACTTATGAGAACAGTCCCAGAGTGACAGCCTCACACCTACATCCGTGACTTATGAGGTTAATCCAAGAGTGACAGGCTCACACCTACACCAGTGACTTATGAGAACAATGCAAGAGTGACAGTCTCACACCTACACCAGTGACTTATGGCGTCATTCCTAGAGTGACGTCTGTCACTTACACCAGTGACTTATGAGACCTATCCTAGAGGGACAGTCTCACTCATACACCACTGATTTTTGAGACCTATCCTAGAGTAACAGTCTCAGACCTACACCAGTGACTTATGAGGTTAATTCAAGAGTGACAGTTTCACACCTACACCAGTGAATTATGAGACCAATGCAAGAGTGACAGTCTCACACCTACACCAGTGACTTATGAGACCAATGCAAGAGTGACAGTCTCACACCTACACCATTGACTTATGAGACCTATCCTCGAGTGCCGTCTCACACCTACAAGATGCACAAAGTGTTCCGTTTTTTAATATAGAAGTTTAGCACTGATGTTGGACCAAGTGTTCCGTTAAGTAATCTGTAAGATGGAACACTGTTGATACACCCCGGTTCCGTGAAAGATTGGTAGACTCTTCTAGACAGGGGGATTAATTCCTAGCAAAACACCCGCCTGGACTTCAGTCAGCAGAAGTCTTATAATCCACTCAACCATTTCACTCTAACGTGATTAGTGTCAAATCTTATTTCTCAGAGAGGGTCACATCTCATCTCCCAAAGAGGGTCACATATAATCTCTCAGAGATGGTCACATCTCATCTCTCAGGGTTGGCCGCATCTCATCTCTCAGGGTTGGCCGCATCTCATCTCTAAGGGATGACCATATCTCATCTCTCGGGGGTTGTCTCATCTCTCAGGAGTGTTCACATCTCATTTCTTAGGGATGACTTATCTCATCTCTCGGGGGTGGTCTCATCTCTCGGGAAGTTTTTGAATATTTTTTTTTATATCAGAGGTTGATATCTATTTTATCTGGGAGGTTAACATCTATTTTATCTGGGAGGTTAACATCTATTTTATCTGGGAGGTTAACATCTGTTTTATCTGGGAGTTGACATCTATTTTATCTGGGAGGATAACATCTATTTTATCTGGGAGGTTAACATCTATTTTATCTGGGAGGGTAATATCTATTTTATCTGGGAGGTTGACATCTATTTTATCTGGGAGGTTAACATCTATTTTATCTGGAAAGTTGACGATATCTATTTCATCTGGGAGGGTAACATCTATTTCATCTGGGAGGTTAACATCTATTTTATCTGGGAGGTTAGCATCTGTTTTATCTGGGAGGTTAACATCTGTTTTATCTGGGAGGGTAACATCTATTTTATCTGGGAGGGTAAAATCTGTTTTATCTGGGAGGTTAACATCTATTTTTTCTTGGGAGGTTAACATCTGTTTTATCTGGGAGGTTAACATCTATTTTATCTGAGAGGTTAACATCTAATTTATCTGGGAGGGTAACATCTATTTATCTGTAAAGTTGACGATATCTATTTCATCTGGGAGGTTGACATCTATTTTATCTGGGACATTGACATCTAGTTTATCTGGGAGTTTAACATCTAGTTTATGTGGGAGGTTCACATTATTTTATCTGGGAAGTTTATTTATACACATAATTTGCTGGAAGAAAAATAATTTTGTCGCCGTCTGAAGATGGTACGGGGGCCAGTGCCCCTTCGCACGGCCCTGTTGTGCATTACTGAATATAGGCCTGCTATTGCCTATATAGTTACGTTTTCATTTTGTTATAAAAGGAAGAATTGTGTAGCGGTGGTCGGCAAGTCGGAAACTGATGTGTGATGTTAGAATTCGGTCCTATGATATGAACAAGGATTAATATGACATATAGTATAGAAGAAGAGCAGAATATGCAGGTTACTGCGAAGCCTGCCAACGTATTCAATATCCTTATCAACTGCAGTAACCCGATAGTCCCAAGCGGTGACATGTGGGCCATTAGGAAGAATGTTGTGAAATGTTTATTTGATACATGTGTTCCTGAGATTGTGCAGGGTGGAAGAAACGCATTTCATGCTATGGGAATTATGCCTGGATCCGGGTGGTCTAAGGCCTAAGACAAGAGTTTGGGATGTGAAAAGGTTTAATGAGATCGTGCGTGGTTTTTTATGTGTTCCGTCGGGAATTCTCCATGACACAACTTACACATTAGTCAGAAGATGGACGCACCTTGGTACGGCCCTGCGTGGGTACGTACGGTGCTGCTACTAAACACCCATTAAGAATGTGTCTAATTTTACAAAAGGGACAAGGCATTGGGTGACTGCTCTCAAGGGTTGACGTCCCTGGAGAGTAAATACAATCGAAGGCGGGCGCCTCTGCTAGTTGTTTGGTAATCAACTTATGAGCAAAGACGAATTTTAAAAGTGAAAAACGCTGCACTGCTTGCTGATTTTAACACCCTTCAAGTGACACCCCCCTCCACCCACGGCTCGTACCCCGTCTACTATCACCCTTGGTACGCCTTAGCATTTTAGTTGAAGTACGGTAGGTGGTTTTTTTCAAAAGGGGAAAATACTTTTGAAAATGTTACAGTGCAGCCCACATGTTTTAAGAGTTGTCCCGCCTGACGTAATCGAATCAGATGGATCGGATAAAAGTGTCAAGTGACTGATGAGATCATTCAACAATTTGAACGATTCCAAACTCCTCAGTCCTCCGCCCATACAACTTAGATGACGTCATTTTTAAGGTCATCTCTAGTCATTTCTTCATCTGTCTCCAGGTTTTAGATCTAAACTGAAATAAACCATTGTTTTAGGACGGTAGCTAAACTGTGATAGGGCGGGGGGCCTTAACTAATCATTGGCGGCAATCTGGGTGGGACAAAACACGTTACAGGGACGCTGCAGTTAATTTAGCTGTGTGGTAAAGTTTGTAGTCACCCATAAGCCATTAAAGCAGTGGCGTAAGAAAGGTGTGGTCTGCCCAGGGCGGCACTTTCTTCATTATGTGGGCCGGTAGTTTTGGTCACTTGCTTAGGTTTCTTCGTGCAAGGGGGTCCCCGGCGTCACTAACCCCTAGCTACGCCACTGGGTTGAAGAGCACATTGGATCCGAAGGGTCATATTTGGGTAGAACTTTGGCAATTGATAAGTGTAACTCATCAGAAAGCAAGTAATTTCCTGGTTGTCTCCCTTTCAAATGACAAGTTATTGTAACAGAAAAGTCTCACATAAATTGAAAAAAAATCTTTTAAAAAATGATTTTTATTTGCCCAATTAATGCAAGATTTGACAAACGTACGTACAACATTAAAACAATGACACATCTAAAACAATGACATAGCTAAAACAATGACACAGCTAAAACAATGACACAGCTAAAACAATGACACAGCTAAAACAATGAATGACACAGTTAAAACAATGACACAGCTAAAACAATGACAGGAGTCGAGTACAGTTGTATCTTGGGTAATTAAAAATAAATTATGATTTGTCTTTCAATGAAGCACTATTTGATATTCAACATGTCAACAATAGAAACATTTCTCACTTAGTCCCGTCCCCCCTTCTCCCCACCCACCCTCCCTTCCCCTTTCCTATTTAAAGCTCCTTCAGGGGTCCCTAACAGAGAGATTGTTTAAAAAAATTGAGTTATCCTATCAGCGTCATCCACACACTGTCATTCACTCACTACTAGTAGTATGGTTCCCTAGACATGCATACATCAAACATTTGAAGGCACACAGAGTGCTTGTACACAATTGTTCATCTGATTCCAACAGCTTTGTGGAGAGGCTTGCAGAAAAACTGCCAGTTTTGATTATAATTGAGGTATCCGGGCACAGACTATGTATCCTAAACTAGTGCTATTTTAAAAAAAAAATATATATACAATTTACAGATGGCCTGCACCATAGGTCAGCATACATATTTAATAGGTTTTGCCACATGAGCTTATTTCATGGGCTAGTTATTGTTTAAAAAAAACTTATTTAGACTTTCAAATTCACTGTAGAATTTGGCACACTATTATTTGTGGTTGAGCTGATAGTTACAGATACTGGAGCATTATAATGACTCTTATGGAAGAAGTTAAGACAGGAGCAGAAGTGTAAGCATTAGGGATCTCTACAGCATTGTAATAGCTTGATGTAAGCTAACAAGGACCTCTCAATAGGGCCTTTGGATTGTACTTAATGTTAAGTTTTAATTTTTAAAATCAAATAATAGCTTGTCAGTTTAAAAATGTATACAGTCAATCTTTAAAAATTTCTTCTACAATTATTCCCACACGAGACCATTCAAGTTTTAATTTTTATAAGCAAATAATAGCTAGTCAGTATAAAAATGTATCCAGTCATTGTTTTAAAAATTTTTTATACAATTATTCCCACTCCTACAGCAGACTCACCTTTTATAAAAAAAATGATTTTACAGGAAATATTTTACACAAATCTCCAAGCAATAAAAAAACACAAAATGGCAGCTAATGAAATGACATTCTGATTGGATGAACCTCTGCCCTCTCTCTGAGCTTCATGCGTCCCCTCTGTGTTCCAATGTGCTCCCGATCCTGCTCCATTTACATCTGTTACTCTTGTGCCTCTCAGTTTGAAGCTTCTATGAACTACTCGGTCATTCAGCGGTTGAACTGGTCGGTAGTTGTTGACCATGACCTCATGACCGTCCGATTCAGCGGAATTCTAAATGACAAAACAAATATCACACCCAGAAAATGAAGTAATGTTTTTGTAAAGACGGCTTCATCTAATTAAAACTTCTTGTAGATAAATGTATAACTTTTAGAATTAGAAATTTTTCAAATTTTCTTAGAACATTGTCAAATTTGTCACATGGATCATTTGCCAGACAAGCATTATTGTTTCTAAAGCTGTTAACGAGTAGACGTAAAGTCAATCCAATAGATACATGAGGCTGAGACAAGGCCCTAGCAATGGTCTATACATTATTATATATTATACATTGTATGTAACAGCTTTTCTTGGTTTGGTAGCATGTCATCAAAAAATTTGTATTAAAAAACTAGTTAAACTCCTAGCATTTGTATCAAGTAATTTTATTTTATTCCTCTACCACATATACATGTCCCTACAGATGATGATTATTCACTGTATAGACATGTGCATCTACAGATGGTTATTCAATGTATAGACATGTGCATCTACAGATGATGTTTATATGATGTATGTATGTGCACATACAAGAAGCATCCAAGACCCTTGCACATACAGGCTGTCTATAGTGATGTGCACCTACAGATTGGGTGCAGACATGTGCACAGTGAAGTAACTACAGCTTGTAGACTTACTTCAGAACTAGCAGGAGCTGTGCTGTGTTCCTTCTCCACAGAATTGCCCCCACCTTCATTCATGTTCTTGTCTATTTGACTGGCCCTCTCTTCATCAAACTTCGGCTTGTAATTGGCACCATGATCACTGAAATAATTTTATTCCACATTCAACAACTATATACTTGGCAAAGATTGGACGCTAGAGAAAGATAGGACACTAGACAAAAATTTCAATAATCAGAACTAGATCAATATTTAAATGTAAATTTAAAAAAAAAAATGATTTAACATAAAGCTTTAAAGTCTTAATGAATGAGAAAATTTTATTTTTCTTATTTTATTTTACTTATTTCAGTTTATGTCATTTAACATTGCTTATTAATAAGATGAGCTATTACAAGATCTGTTTATGACCCAGGTAACCAGTCTAGTGCATGTGAACACACTGCATACCTTCGTGTAGGCATTGGCTGATCCTGGTGTGGGATATCCAGTTCTTTCTGCATATCCAACAACACACTTGCCTTAAAAGCAGTTACCTCCTCTTTGTTTCCCTGTATAAACCAAGACATGATTTTAATGAACCAGACATAATTCAAATTAAAGGATAGTTGTGGAGACTGCAATTCAAGCTGTGTGAAAGGAAATAAAGATATGGGAAATAAAGATATGGGAAAGCTTGAAATATGGAACAAAAGAACTGACATTTTGCTGGAAGTCCTGCAAGGAACAGAACGTAAGGGAAACAAATGAATTTGGCCTCAATAGAAAGGTGACCAAAAAGATGGATAGCAACCCTATAGGAATATTATTATAGTATATCATTATCTTAGAAAATACATAATCAACCATACACAGATAAAATATGCTACTGTTCTTGTGGGCAATGATAAAGTTATACATGAGAAGGAAACAAATCCAATTTGCTGACACTGGTCTACATAAACGTTCCAATTACTCTGGTTGCAACATAAACATAATTACTGTGTTGCACTACAAACATTACATTACTGTGGTAAGCTAGATAAAGGCAGATCACTGCGGGGGACAAGTCTAATGTGCACACATTGCTGTCTTGTAGCTACTCATGTCTACACAATCATTACTGTTTTATTCGTACTCGTCTGTTCAAATAGGTAACACTGTTATTGAGCCACACACTGAAAACCATTGTTCATATAGTTACCAGGATCCAGGATGCCCATTTCTTACACTGAAAACCATTGTTCATATAGTTACCAGGATGCCCATTTCTTCCATCAACTCCTCCATCCTGGGATCTACTTTAGATGATGACCGTCTGTGTCTGCCATCTTTCTTGTGTTTCATCTGCTGAATGTTCCGGAACTCCTTCAACTGTTAGGGTCGGCGTATTTAAGAATTGAATTAGACACAGGTATACATTTCTCACTTTGGACTTTTATTTCAAACAAATTGAAATTTACTTTTAGTTCATGTCTCTCTGAAACATTAAACTCCGTAAACATTTGCCTCCCCTTACACACCATGGAACCTGAAGGCTTGCCCTAATAGTAGGGGATAGCATATGTAATTGTTATGTGTTTTTCTTTTCAAGCTAAACATATCTTCTTCCACTGTATGTTGTAAAGTCTTTGTTAGGGCTTGTGATATTTGAATAGTTTTTTTTAAAAAGTATAGTTCTTATTAATTTTTTAGGATTAACTTTAACCAGTTTATTCTATTCTATATTTGCTAATGTTTTAGGCGGTGGGGTAGGAAAAAAACAGGGCGCGCGGGGGGGTTGTCCTGCAGAGTTGTTTTTTGTGGAAATGGGCAGCAAAAATCCAAGTCCGCCCCGGGTGGCACTAACCACACCAGTGGGTGGCACTAACAACACCAGTGGGTGGTACTAACCACACCTGTATACGCCACTGCTTGCACGTTGCATTATATGTCAGCAAATGATGGTTAGGTTTTGTCAGCCAATATCTGTTTTAGTTTACCTGCTTTTCTGAAATGGTCTGTGGAGTGTCGAAGACTGTCCAAATAACACTCTCAAAGCATGCAGGTGTGGTGAGGGAACCATTGTAACGGTAGTACCTGGTGATGTCACTTGGGAGGAGGTCCCTCAGTGAAAACTGGGGCAGTAGAATACGTGATCCTGGAATTGCAGTGAGCATAATGAATACAATAGTCAAAACAGATCATAATGTACACAATGGTGAGTACAGATCATAGTGTACACAATAATGAGTACAGATCATAGTGTACACAATGGTGATTACAGTTCAGTGTTCACAATAATGAGTACAGATCATAATGTACACAATAATGAGTACAGATCATAATGTACACAATGAGTACAGATCATAGTGTACACAATGGTGATTACAGATCATAGTGTTCAAAATAATGAGTACAGATCATAGTATACACAATGGTGATTACAGATCATAGTGTACAAAATGATTACAGATCATAGTGTACAAAATGATTACAGATCATAGTGTACACATTGGTGAGTACTGATCATAGTGTACAAAATAATGAGTACAGATCATAGTGTACACAATGGTGGTTACAGATCCTAGTGTTCAAAATAATGAGTACAGAGGATATCAATTATCTTGAAGCAATGCAAACATTTCAATTGTATTTTATAATGACTATTTTTCTTGAACTTATTTGATTCAATGCAAAGGTTGTAATCGTAAAGAGGCAGACTAACCAGGTTTCTTGATGTGCTTAAGTCCCTTAATCACAATTTCTAGAGTTGGGTTATCTTCCTCAGAGAGCTGCAAAATTTAAATAAAATTTCCATAAAGCAAATAGAAACATTACACATTTAATTGAGTGGACAACAATCTCACATTTGGAACAGACTAAATGGCTTATCTCAAAATCACTTCATCTTATATAAATTCAGCTCATGCATGACACCCATCCCAGACAGACTTATCTCATACATGACATCCATCCCAGACAGACTTATCTCATACATGACACCCATCCCAGACAGACTTATCTCATAAATGACACCCATCCCAGACAGACTTATCTCATACATGACACCCATCCCAGGCAGACGTATCTCATACATGACACCCATCCCAGACAGACTTATCTCATACATGACACCCATCCCAGACAGACTTATCTCATACATGACACCCATCAGACAGACTTATCTCATACATGACACCCATCAGACAGACTTATCTCATACATGACACCCATCAGACAGACTTATCTCATACATGACACCCATCCCAGACTGACTTACCTCATACATGACACCCATCCCAGACTGACTTACCTCATACATGACACCCATCCCAGACAGACTTATCTCATACATGACACCCATCCCAGACTGACTTACCTCATACATGACACCCAGCACAGCTAGGCCACCACTCTTTGTTACAGCCCCACCAACGTCTGTATAGAGTTCACTGTTGTAGGATACCATATGAAGCTGTAGACAAATGGAAGGAAATGTTGCCGCAAGCTGTATTAAATTGGGACTAACCTGTGACCTACATACACAACCTCCCAGGACATAAGACCTACAAGTAAAAGTTGTGTATATTTACCTCAATAGGGCTGGCCTTGCCATCAATTAGGTGCTCAGATCCATGGTGGGCCTTGTGGCCCCAGTGAAAATGGAACTGTAGAATCTTGTAAATGTTGGGTAGTCCGCCATTTGTCACATAGAAGTCACCGTCCAAATCAACTTGGGCTGAATTTTTTTATAATTTTTAAAAAAACTTCTTTAAAAATAGCTTTTTACACACAAAATGTACCAAAAACTCTAAATGTGTCCAAAAATGTCAGAATTGTTCACAGCCAGTGTGACTTGAAAAAAGCGTGGGGCGCCTATGAAATTGAAATATAATGAAATACAATGATTTATGACTTAAAAAATATAATGAAATACAATGATTTATGACTGACAAATATAATGTATGCGTTTACATTGCTGCAAGTAAGTTTTATGTGAAACAAATTTTTATGATACAGATTACAAGCTGTATGTTCTGTCACAACTTTTTTCTCTTGTTCCCGCCCTTCCTATTTTAATTAACTTCTTTCGGTCTATTCAACCCTTGGCCAGCTTCGTTCCTCTGCAGACACGCGTATTCTTTCTGTTCCAAAGACACGCACTAAAACATACGGTAATAGGATTTTCGCTCTCTGCATCCCCAAACAATGGAATTCTCTCCCATTACACATCCGCAATAACGACCATCCTTGCCCCCAAGACCCATCTCTTCAAACTCTACTATTCCGACTCTCACCCCCCCCCCAATCTGACTGATCAACAACGCTCGATGGTACTGGGTGCCGTCCATGGCTAGGCAGGGTGCCGTCCATGGCTAGGCAGGCAGTTGTAAATAGTACTTGGTTGAACGAGGTCAATCTTTTTAAAAAGCTGTTTTTAAATGAACAATTTTGCCGTAATTGTTTTTAAAGTCATTGTCATGTTTCTTTTTGCTAATTTTAATGTGAAGGGTAGTGAGCCTAACCCCGCGCTATATAAGAACATAATAATTATAAATTGATACAAAATTTCATTAGGTGGTTGATAAATTGGTAGAATGGAACTGTCAAGAAACAGCGAGTTCTATAAATTAACCCCCTCAGCTATCTTTATGCCCCTTCAGTTACCTGTATGTCCATTGTTCTTGACGTAGAATTTTGAGTCCGGTTTGGGCGGGTCATACCAGATGGCGAAATCCTTAAGGTCAGGGTTGTAACTGGTCTCCTCTGCCCGGAGGTCAATGGGAGACTGGAATTTTCCGCCACATTGCTCGGGAAATAGTTTATGCCAGTTCATGGGCCCTGTGGGGGTGAATACAAACCATTATAGCAAGGATGACCCATCTAAATGCCTTGGCGGGTCATTTTGATCATTCTTCACGGGACGCCTTAAGACAACTAATAAATAAATTTAAACAAACTCATTTAAACAAAACGATTTGCACAGTTATTAAATTCTTTACTTATTCCTAGAGCACAAGTCTCAAATAATACGTCCACACCTGCCGCTAGAACAGATAAATCAATTTACAATTATATATAATTCAATAATTCTAAAAGTGCGTTTAAAACAATGAAAAGAAAGGCACAGTAAATGAGGAAATGTGTGATACGTCTGTCATCCAGCGGGCCTCAAAATCTATTGTACCGGGGCGCATGCTGCCTACGGGCCGGCCATCGCAGCATAATTGCATTGTGGGGAACAATGGAAACCTCGCTAGAATTTATGACAGTTTTGATGCAATAATATATGCATCGTATTATTGTTAGTCATTTCTAAGACCGGAAGAAAATACATCGCATTACGTAATTTTACTATTTTTAGACTTGTAAAAAAAATAATATATATATATATATATAAATATTTTTTAAAAAGCTTCTAACAATGTATTTCCGAAAATAGCAACAATTTGTTAACAAGTTTTCATCAAGGTTAAGACCCACAAAGCTTGTCCCACATTAATGTAGAAGTGCCGAACATCTGTTTGAGAGATTGGCCAAGCATAATACCAGGATGTTTTATTCCTATCTTAGTGGCATTGGCCAGATTGTGTGCCGGGAGGTTCTAGATTTCCGCCATTAAATAACAAACCACCACTGCAGTGTTTCTAATGTACTGTATGGTCATGCGAATGTTCTGGTGACGTCATTTTACATCAACGTCGTTCTTGTTTTTAATACGATTTTTATCAGGCTTCGGCTGATTCTGCCCTTGATCAGATGGACTTTTTACTTGGCCTTTCATAGAAGTATGAGAGGCGTCGCCTGTTATAAAGTATTAGAGGCGTCGCCTGTTATAAAGTATTCGAGGCGTCGCCTGTTATAAAGTATTAGAGGCGTCGCCTGTTATAAAGTATTAGAGGCGTCGCCTGTTATAAAGTATTAGAGGCGTCGCCTGTTATAAAGTATTAGAGGCGTCGCCTGTTATAAAGTATTAGAGGCGTCGCCTGTTATGAAGTATTAGAGGCGTCGCCTGTTATAAAGTATTCGAGGCGTCGCCTGTTATAAAGTATTCGAGGCGTTCATGTTATTCAACATAACGCGTGTGTAGATTAAGCTTGTGTAACCTATTTTGATGTCCCCCATGCTGAGGGAGTAAAAGGGTTTTTGGGAGATATAGTTAATAAGTCCGGCGACGCACTTTCAGCAGGCCGCCACGATAACTCGCCGTAAACTAGAAGTTTGTCACGTGGTATCATTTAAGCGGTATCACCGCTTCCCAGACAGAGCTAGACAGGCAGGGAGACGGACACACAGGCCGACGGGCAGAGATAGTAAAACGGGCAGAAATAGACTGGCAGGCAGGCAGACAGAGACAGGCAGGCAACTGGTAACCTATCCATGAATGGTGTGACGTATTAATATATGTAACCGAAGATTGGAAGACATAGCAAGTCGTACAGCTGTTCGGAGGTCATGTTGGGATAGATCATGCTCGAAAACAAAGTGGCCCGAGTTGCACGTTGCACTCCTTAGCATTGGGTAGATAGGAGAGGTTATCGGGTTTAAACGTAAAACGTTACAATGAAATTGTGGTTTGTTTTTTTAAATAGCATGACGAGTTTGAGGGGAGAGCACCCGCTGATTGCACGACTGGGCATCTTACCGTGGTCTCCATCATAACTCCACTTGGCGGCTGCTGTCAGGGTAAAACCTGGAGAAATAATAAATTCAAATTAGACAAATATAAAACCTTGTTGCATGAAGCGAGTTTTATAATGCTGTATTTAAACGCTCTACAATTGTCTCGTGTGGATTGCTTGTAATCTGAAGCAAGGGTTCGGTCACAACATTTTTGTACGAGGACGTTAGGATAAATTATGAGGACACAGATGTATAAATTATACGAGGACACATTTGTATAAATTATATGAGGACATTATAAATTATGTGAGGACACAGTATAAATTATATGAACACATTTGTACAAATTATACGAGGACACATTTGTACAAATTATACGAGGACACATTTGTACAAATTATATGAGGACATTAGTATAAATTATGTGAGTACACAGTATAAATTATATGAGGACACATTTGTATAAACTATATGAGGAATGATCTAAGAAAATGATAATGGTCCCATAATGATATTCCGCCCCTGCATGCGGCTCTCAAAAAATTAAGATAAGTTTCGTGTATTGATGCAAATAAATGAAGGATACAATGTTTTGTACATATTCATAGATCTAACTAGTACTATTGAAAGACACGAAATCTTTCTTAAAGTTTTTCTCAAGCGTAAAAATCAGCCGTCATATTAACCATAGAACGTCACTTCCGTGATGGCAAAATCGAATTTAGTAGTTATTTATCTTTGGTAACTAGTAACAACCAGAGGGGCACGCTGGCAAATTCTGACAGATTGGGGTTGGGGGGACAAATGATGCTTTATATTGAGCATATCTTAAGTATCTGAGATGAAGAGGGATCATAGGTATCTTGAGATGAAGAGGGATCTTTAGCACATCTTAGGTATCTGAGATGAAGAGGGTGGACGTACCTCTGATATATCCTTCAATTTTTTGTATTGTTGTCTACTTGATGTTTAGTGAGAAATGCTCACTCCAGCAGGAATTATTGGACTTCAGCAGGCTTAAAATTGTTGCGTTATAGAATATGGTAGTCATTTATTAATGCCAAAATATTAAGTAACCCATTCATCACCACCCCACCACCTTTAAAATTTTAGAATTATTTTCCCAGTTTCTTTCTCAGCTCATACGATTTGTTCTTTTTCAATATTACACACGATGTGTGTCCATTGGACTGTCACAGCTGGGTGTCAGCGTGTCACAGCTGGGTGTCAGCGTGTCACAGCTGGGTGTCAGCGTGTCACAGCTGGGTGTCAGCGTGTCACAGCTGGGTGTCAGCGTGCCACAGTTGGGTGTCAGTGTGCCACAGCTGGGTGTCAGCGTGTCACAGCTGGGTGTCAGCGTGTCACAGCTGGGTGTCAGCGTGTCACAGCTGGGTGTCAGCGTGTCACAGCTGGGTGTCAGCGTGCCACAGCTGGGTGTCAGTGTGCCACAGCTGGGTGTCAGCGTGTCACAGCTGGGTGTCAGCGTGTCACAGCTGGGTGTCAGCGTGTCACAGCTGGGTGTCAGCGTGTCACAGCTGGGCGTCAGCGTGTCACAGCTGGGCGTCAGCGTGTCACAGCTGGGTGTCAGCGTGTCACAGCTGGGTGTCAGCGTGTAAATGCATTTGCACCCAGGGTGAAACAAAGGGCCCAGGTATGTTGACAACTCTAGAACTCCTTGTGTAACATGTCCTTGTTTGTGACACTAGTCATTTAGTGGACTCAAAAGTGAGTAATGCGAGATAATGACATTATGGACACGCTGTGTTTTGGATCGGTACATTTCCTGTACAGGAATCTTGGAGGGGAGGTAAGTAGGAGAGGTGACAGGTAAGCCTGTCATACATCTCCCCCTTGCACCCCCCACCCCAACAACCCAACCTGACCTAGAAATGACACAAATTTAATGTTTTGTAAAAGCTTGGCGTTAACCCTTGGTTAAGTCGAGGCAATCATTCAACGGCAGCCATTTGCCATTGTTAGAGATATGAGAGCACACCACTTCTAGAGTAGGAAACACAACACATCAAATCTAAACTAAGACATACTTTGTTACTGTGATAGAAATAGCAAACAGTAGGTAACAGAGGGACACTACCATTGATTAAGTATACCAAAGAAAGAACGTTACCCTCATTATTGCTAATTAATTGCTACTATTTATCCTAAAAATTCTGATGTAAAGTACTTAAATATATATACAAAAATAGTAATTTACAGCAAGTTAACTTACCTTAAAAGGTAAAAAAAAATGAACAGTGTCAGTAAGTGTAAATCTTTAAGTCTACCGGTCACAGTCGACCGTCTCATTTATAGTCATAGTTTCTACCTCTAAGTAGAACCTTCTGGGAGGTGGAGGGAAGGTGTGGTAGACCATTGTATCAAGTTGTTTGGTGTTCGCAGTTATAAAAACGAATGTGAGATAGTTCTAAGATAGTCTACACGCATTGCTGGGCTACAACACCAGTTCAACAGTTTCGAGACATTACAAATTTGGTCGCTTTCCCCAAATGAGATACCGGTATATTCTTAGGAATCGGCAGAACGACAAGTCTACTAATATTTACGAGGAAGCTGTTTGAAAGACAAGTCTACTAATATATAACTAACAAATGTCCTTCAGACGATATGAGTTTAGGTAAATATGAATATTTAAACATTTTGATGTACTATTATGGACTATTTTTTAAGGGAGAAAGTTACACAAATGTAGGCATTTTTGTGGCATACACTACCTTTTTACTTTTACACTACCTTTTTACTTTTACACTACTTTAATTTTGATAAATGGTGGAAACATGGGATGATTTATTTTTATAGATTGATCTAAGGTTAGATTTTTATATGGTTAAATGTATCTATGGATAGTTTTATATGGTAATATTTATGAATGGGTAATTTTATATGGCTAAACGTAACCATGGCATTATATTTATAAAAATACGAATCTAATGTGTATGAATAGCGTGACGTATGAATAGCGTGACTTATGAATAGCGTGACGTATGAATAGCGTGACGTATGAATAGCGTGACGTATGAATAGCGTGACGTTAAAATGCCTATGAAATCAACAAATCAATTGTTTTAATTTTGATCCTAGCCACCTATGGCCCCCAGAAAACGAAAACGCGAGAACTCAACGTCCGGATCGTATAACAGTTAACTAGTCAATGGTTTGGGGGACGTGTTTAGAATATGACATGAGGTTGTGACAGTAGTGCAGCACTCCTGGGCTTCATCCTTTCCCACGCTTACTCGCCCACGCTTACTCGCCCATGCCGTCCAAGTCATCTTTCATGTAGGCGGACAGATGGTACGAAACAAAGGCACAAGTACTAGTAGTTGGATAGAGGAAGGCAAGAAACAAAGGCACAAGTACTAGTAGTTGGATAGAAGAAGGCGAGAAACAAAGGCACAAGTACTAGTAGTTGGATAGAAGAAGGCAAGAAACAAAGGCACAAGTACTAGTAGTTGGATAGAAGAGGGCAAGAAACAAAGGCACAAGTACTAGTAGTTGGATAGAAGAAGGCAAGAAACAAAGGCACAAGTAATAGTAGTTGGATAGAAGAGGGCAAGAAACAAAGGCACAAGTACTAGTAGTTGGATAGAAGAGGGCAAGAAACAAAGGCACAAGTACTAGTAGTTGGATAGAAGAGGGCAAGAAACAAAGGCACAAGTACTAGTAGTTGGATAGAAGAGGGCAGGAAACAAAGGCACAAGTAATAGTTGGATAGAAGAGGGCAAGAAACAAAGGCACAAGTACTAGTAGTTGGATAGAAGAGGGCAAGAAACAAAGGCACAAGTAATAGTTGGATAGAAGAAGGCAAGAAACAAAGGCACAAGTACTAGTAGTTGGATAGAAGAGGGCAAGAAACAAAGGCACAAGTACTAGTAGTTGGATAGAAGAAGGCAAGAAACAAAGGCACAAGTACTAGTAGTTGGATAGAAGAGGGCAAGAAACAAAGGCACAAGTACTAGTAGTTGGATAGAAGAGGGCAAGAAACAAAGGCACAAGTAATAGTTGGATAGAAGAAGGCAAGAAACAAAGGCACAAGTACTAGTAGTTGGATAGAAGAGGGCAAGAAACAAAGGCACAAGTAATAGTAGTTGGATAGAAGAAGGCAAGAAACAAAGGCACAAGTAATAGTAGTTGGATAGAAGAGGGCAAGAAACAAAGGCACAAGTACAAGTAGTTGGATAGAAGAGGGCAAGAAACAAAGGCACAAGTAATAGTAGTTGGATAGAAGAGGGCAAGAAACAAAGGCACAAGTACTAGAAGTTGGATAGAAGGGGGCAAGAAACATAGGCACAAGTACTAGTATTTGGATAGAAGAGTGCAAGAAAGAGTGGTTCAAGGCAAGAACAATGGCAGAACCTTACATGGAGATAGAACTGTATATCTGCCTACATGTAGTTAAGCATGTATTCGTCTGCTTACATGCATATAGAAATGAACCTGGATTGCTGACAAAAGTTCAGGTCTATTCTTAGCGTCAAAATGATCGACACTCTATTGATCTAAACGTGATTGGTGGTTTTACTTCACATATGTCTCGACTAGTGTGTGAGTGTGTAGGTGTGTGCTATGTGTGGGTATGTGGGTATTTGGTCGGGGTGCTGAACACCATTTCGAAACCTCATGTAAACACACCTAAATTAATAGAAATGGGGCGATTTGGGGAGGGGGCGTTTAGGAAAGTTAACTCGTATGTGTGACGCAAAGTTCGTAGGCATATATTAAAAATATTTAACATGATCCAGTCGGTATCACTCTGATCCAGTCGGTATCATTCTGATCCAGTCGGCATCATTCTGATCCAGTCGGCATCATTCTGATCCAGTCGGCATCATTCTGATCCAGTCGGCATCATTCTGATCCAGTCGGCATCATTCTGATCCAGTCGGCATCATTCTGATCCAGTCGGCATCATTCTGAAACTGTCGGCGTAGATGTGACGTAAATCAAGGATGTTGTTTTTGGATGTTTTTATGGAGTTCAGAAGGCTTGCAACTGACTTACGAGCGTGATGCTCGAAGAAAAAGTTTCGATTGCTGTGCTTTAAGCTAGTGGCGTTTCGATAGCTAGTTACAATTTGTACAAAGTATAAAACGCTACCTAGTAACAATTTGTAAACTATAGACCGCTACCTAGTAACAATTTGTAAACTATAGACCCCTACCTAGTAACAATTTGTAAACTATAGACCGCTATCTAGCAACAATTAGTAAACTATAGATCGCTATCTAGTAACAATTTGTAAAGTCTTATCCTAACAGCTATTATAAAGTGATTGTACGTTAGCACAAATTTCAAATGATATTTTATTGGGACATGTTTACACTTCTCCAGGCCCCAGTGGGGAAGCCGCGGTTATCTAGGGCCCTCGGCAACTGTTTGGGATCCTCTGCTCTAGTCCATTAAAGTAAAAAATAAGCATCAGGTAAAGTGAATAAGTATGGGAACCTCTGCGCCAGTCCATTAAGTAAGGTCAATCAGAATGGGAACCTCTGCGCCAGTCCATTAAGTAAGAAGAATCAGTATGGGAACCTCTGCGTCAGGCCATCAAGTAAGGTGAATCAGTATTGGAACCTTTGCGCCAGTCCATTAAAGTATATCAGTATGGGGCCCTCTGCACCAGTCCATTAAGGTGAATCATTATGGGGGACCTCTGCACCAATCCATTAAGGTGAATCAGTATGGGGACCTCTGCACCAGTCCATTAAGGTGAATCATTATGGGGACCTCTGCACCAGTCCATTAAGGTGAATCATTATGGGGACCTCTGCACCAGTCCATTAAGGTGAATCAGTATGGGGACCTCTGCACCAGTCCATTAAGGTGAATCATTATCGGGACCTCTGCACCAGTCCATTAAGGTGAATCAGTATGGGGACCTCTGCACCAGTCCATTAAGGTGAATCATTATGGGGACCTCTGCACCAGTCCATTAAGGTGAATCAGTATGGGGACCTCTGCACCAGTCCATTAAGGTGAATCAGTATGGGGACCTCTGCACCAGTCCATAAAGGTAAAGACAGTTTTCCTTAATGTCTTTCAATGTGTTCAATACGAACAAAGGGCGTCCTCCCCCTAATGACGTCACTGCTGTATGTGCTGCAGCGTGCCTCCCAGTGCCGAGACATCTGCGTGTCTGGCACGTCGCCGCCCACCAACATGTCACCTTCATATGCCTCATTGTCATCCCAGATGTCTGGAACGATGTCAACTTCTTTCTCTAATCAAATACACACATTTACACAATTTCAACTTTATATAAGAAACACAAACAACTTTATACAACAAACATTCAACTTTACTCAACAAACATTCAACTTTACACAACAAACATTCAACTTTACACAACAAACATTCAACTTTACACAACAAACATTCAACTTTACGCAACATTCAAATTTACACAACGAAAATAAAATTACATAATACACATATCTTTCCACACCAAACACAAAGCACACTAAAAATGTACAGAGAAATATACTAAATAGTTTTCTGGTGTCCTTACCAAGTCAGGCATTGTAAAAAAAATGGTCAATATTTATGGGGAGAAACTTTGGAGAGGGCCAAGGGGCAGTGAAGTGTCATGACAAAAATCTTAGCGCCACGGTATTAAAACAGAGTGGCACGTTAAATCCAGGAGTCGCGACGTTAAATCTGAGTGTCATTGAAGTCATGTTTCAACTTTTTAGACTTAAACTTAGGGTTGGGGGGGGGGTGACGTCACAATGCGACCACCCCCTCCGGTTTCCATTGTAGATTTAATGGAATGACAGTATCGTAATGATGTAAGTTGTTTGCTCACCGGTACGTGGATTGTCTGCACCTGACAGCAATACCTGTAGTGGTGGCATTGACATGATCATGTTGAATGTGTTGACTTTGGATAACAAGAGCCATGTTCATAAAAGTGATGCATGTACAAGTACATAAGAATCTTTAAAAGTACTCAAAGTGCTTCCTGTACAAGTACATAAGACTATCTTTAAAAGAACACAAAGTGCTGTCTGTGCACGTACATAAGATTCTTTGAAAGAACACAAAGTGCTATTGGTACACTGCAACTGTTTAAATCATTTTATTGTACGATATTTACATAGCTTGAGTTGCCTTCATCGTAACACTTGATAAATCCGGACAAATAGAAAATTTATATGAATGCGGACAAAGAAAAAAAAAAAAAAGGGGAAAAAAAGCTTGTACTTTTTTTTCCAAAAAAAAAAAAAAAAAAAAAAAAAAAAAAAAATGCGTGCTCCAAAGGATGAAGTCAAGTTTAGCACCCTTCAACCTAAGACAAGAAAACCTCTTAGTGTCCTACATTCGCAGCCAAAAGTACTCAACATTTGCAACATGGTTTTCTAATCAAGCCACTTCCTCATACAAGTAAGGCCTGTTTTGGGGGGTTGAACTTTTGCACATCGAAAACGAAATGTCTCGTAGACATTTAGCGCCCAAGACTTGCTGCTCAGATGGTTTTTTAAAATGTACTTTACCCTTCCATAGCTTGGGGTTTATTTTAGCTGCTTTGGTTCTTGGAAGGACCACACCCACACACTTCATTATGGCGACCACGCCCAGAAACGTCATTCTGAACACGCCCACACACTTGAACGTTAACTTTTTAATTCTCTAAAATTAAAGTATTCTCTTTAGCTTTTGTTGGTTGCATGGCATTAGTCTCGTCTTAGTTGCATGGCATTAGTCTCGTCTTAGTGGCATGGCATTAGTCTCGTCTTAGTGGCATGGCATTAGTCTCGTCTTAGTGGCATGGCATTAGTCTCGTCTTAGTGGCATGGCATTAGTCTCGTCTTAGTGGCATGGCATTAGTCTCGTCTTAGTGGCATGGCATTAGTCTCGTCTTAGTGGCATGGCATTAGTCTCGTCTTAGTGGCATGGCATTAATCTCGTCTTAGTGGCATGGCATTAGTCTCGTCTTAGTGGCATGGCATTAGTCTCGTCTTAGTTGCATGGCATAAGTATCTCCTTAGTGGCATGGCATTAGTCTCGCCTTAGTGGCATGGCATTGGTCTCGTCTTAGTGGTATGGCATTAGTCTCGCCTTAGTGGCATGGCATTAGTCTCGTCTTAGTGGTATGGCATTGGTCGCGTCTTAGTTGCATGGCATTAGTCTCGTCTTAGTTGCAGGTTATTTATAATCAAAATATTTATGACACGAATTCGCCAAAAGAAATTATCTCTGCTCAGAGCTGAATGTACAGTGTTATAACTCTCAGAGCTGGGTGTACATGTAGTGTTTTAACTCTCAGATCTGAATGTAGTGTTTTAACTCTCAGAGCTGAATGTACAGTGTTTTAACCCTCAGAGCTGAGTGTACATGTGTTTTAACTCTCAGAGCTTAATGTACAGTGTTTTAACTCTCAGAGCTGAGTGTACATGTAGTGTTTTAACTCTCAGATCTGAATGTAGTGTTTTAACTCTCAGAGCTGAATGTACAGTGTTTGAACCCTCAGAGCTGAGTGTACATGTAGTGTTTTAACTCTTAGAGCTTAATGTACAGTGTTTTAACACCCTGAGCTTAATGTACATTGTTATAACTCTCAGAGCTTAATGTACAGTGTTATAACTCTCAGAGCTTAATGTACAGTGTTATAACTCTCAGAGCTTAATGTACAGTGTTATAACTCTCGGAGCTGAATGTACAGTGTTATAACTCTCGGAGCTGAATGTACAGTGTTATAACTCTTGATTACATTCGGTCTAGGCTTGTTATTCCCTAACCTGCAGTCGTATCCCCCATGGAATCATCTCCTCCACTGACTACCAAATCAGTTGATTATAAGCTGTTTCTTCTATCGTTTGAACCCAACTATTGGACCATAAAACGATCCATTGTAAGCTGTGTGCATGTCTTCTATCGTTAGACCCCAACTATTGGACCATGGAACCATGTCATCTAAGTGTCCATTGAAATACACGCTAATGTTTACAATCTTAGGCGGTGTTCGGGGATTCCCACGGGAACAGCTTAAGACAGAGTTGCAATGGCGCATCTGGGATTAGCGCCGCTCGGGGTGGGGGGATTTTTTTTTTGCCGCCCCCTCCAAGAAATAATATCCATTGGGCCGAAATTTCCACTCCTTCACTTACTTTACTTACAGAAATAAAATTCAGTCCAGAACTGCCCCTCCCCTTCCTACGCCACTGCTGAGTTGATATTGAATAACAAACACTAGGTGAGAATCTTCAATTGATGCTTCCATGTGTGGGTCACCGAGTGTATTGTGGTAGATCAACAAGGCTATTGTGCTATAGAGCTGCTGGTAGAGAATACAAATTCTGTTGGGGTTGATTAAAAAATTGCACTTGGAATTACCTCTTGCTTTTTGGTACTGAGACTGTACGCGTGTGTTACTGAAGTATGTTACTGAGACTGTACGCATGTTTTACTTAAGTAGGTTACTTAGACTGTACGCATGTGTTGCTTAAGTATGGGTTGTGTTCCATAATACTGTGCTACTGTAACATATGGTTTGGTGGCGGTGCTGTTACTGTAAAGACAGTCACATTGAAGCATATGCCGAGAATGCCAAAATGTTTATAGTAATTACATGCAGTTTATTGAACCAATTAGTTTAATGGCAGATGAAACCGCAATGTCTGTCTGACCTCATCAAACCACAATATCTGTCTGACCTTATCAACCACAATATCTGTCTAACCTCGTGAAACCGCAATATCTGTATGACCTCATGAAACCGCAATGTCTGTCTGACCTCATGAAACCGCAATGTCTGACCTCGTGAAACCGCGATGTCTGACATCATGATAAGACACATAACCCAGGTCGTGTGTTCATACAACGAAGGCCCATTGGACTAATTGCGGTAATGTGTGGCGAAGTGACCCTAAAGGTCCTGCCCACTCAAGTGTCTGTGTCACACCTGATCATGCTTCACTCCCCCCCCTCCCCAACACCTCACCCCAAAACTAGGGTGAAATCAGCTGAGGCCTACAACTACAACGAAATGTGTTGTAACAGATCAGGACATTCACAACCTCTGCATGTTGAACTTTCTCTTTGTCATGTATAAAGTGGCCACGTCGGACCAAGTACTAAATATTGCAACCATAATGCCATCTATTATTAACCAGAATGTCATCACATGTCACCCATACTGGCATCTCATCTCAACCATAATGGCATCTCATCTCAACCATAATGGCATCTCATCTCAACCATAATGGCATCTCATTTCAACCATCATGCAATCTCACAACGATACGGCCCTATCATGTCAACCATAATGCCATCTCATGTCAGCCATAATGTCATATGTAGACCATCATGCCATCTCATAACAACCGTACTGCCACCTAATGTAAAACATACTGCCATCTCATGTCATGGATACTGCCTTATGTCAATCATTTCATCTCATGTCAACCAAAATGTCATAAGTCAACAAGGAAAGACAACCCCCGAAGCATCACGGAAGGCTTAAAAATGAAACATTCGAATTTTGTCAACCACTGTTGTAGTTCCTACTCACAATCACCAAACATACACAATACACATCACTCACGAAAAGCACCAATCATACAGAATTCACAAACATAAGCTGTACACATAATAGCGCACTGCTTATCGGAACGCTCGTTTAGACACCTCACCTCCCTAACAAAGTACCCCCCCTCCCCACTCGCGCATTCTCTCCTTTTCCTACCCCACTGGTGTAGACGCAAGAGGCCCCTTACTCCATATGAAATATTTGAACTACATATCTCTCTCAGCGAGCCACGCAGAGAACTCTCAAACCCTTGGCTTACGTTTAGTTGTTCCATCTAATGTCAATATTACGACTCGGAGAGCATTGTGCAACGGTGGCGCTCCAGTGGCGCAGGGGTTGGGTTCGGTATGTCCTACTACCCAAATGAGGTAAATAAACTTATCGGTGGAATATTATCAGACATCACAGATAGTACGTGCCCACGTGACGTGCTTATACTGTGGACCGTAGTCCTAACGAAACACATCACAATCGCAAGGCTGTGTATAGAGTGTCACGAGCAAATTGTGACAAGTGAATTTTATCACATATGAATGAAATGTTATATGAATAACATATGAAATGTTATAGGTACAACTTTGTATACAAGGATTTTAACCGTTTGTTTGGGAACGCGCAAAACCTAGTTTATTTAAAATTCCTGATAATTTGAAAATATGGACAGGAAAAGTGTAATCGTATTTAACGAAAGCTAATTCTCACCTGTATGTATAGCTAACTCTAACCTGTGTAAGTGTATAATAATAGCTGTCACCTTCTTACAATAATATCTAACTTTCACCTGTGCATAACAATGGCAATAGCCAACTCTCACCTGTGTATAACAGTAGCGAACTCTCACCTGTGTATAACAATAGCGAACTCTCACCTGTGCATAACAATGGCAATAGCCAACTCTCACCTGTGTATAACAATAGCGAACTCTCACCTGTGCATAACAATGGCAATAGCCAACTCTCACCTGTGTATAACAATAGCGAACTCTCACCTGTGCATAACAATGGCAATAGCCAACTCTCACCTGTGTATAACAATAGCTAACTCTCACCTGTGTATAACAATATAACGGTAAAGGCCGTATTTAAAGCCATGGGTCTGTGTGTCCACTCGTCGCTACTTTAATCCAGACAAGAATGGTCTTCCTCGTGGTACTGCTTCAACTACTACAGCAGGATCTGAACCAAGCGCACGACGAGTGGTGTCATTAGCTGATCACGCCGGGAGAGTGAGAGCGAACACTTTCGATGCGGGCTTGATTGGTGGGTGATCGAATCCCTCGCTACTGTCCCGCGCACGTCCGTGGTCGCAGTGGCAGTCCGTGGGGCTCGAGAATGGCGTAACGGTGAAAGTCGCGGCGGTTTTAAGGCTCCGATCTGAACTGTGTTCACCTCCAGGCAGCAGTGAAGATTTGGCAACGTGACGTCGAGGTGCAGCACGGAGCGTCAGCGCCCCTCGTAACGTCCTACGACCTGCGTCCCATCCGCCGCGACGTTTGTCAAGGGCGGGGGAACGAAGAGACGGGATATTCGGAGGTTAGCAAAGACAACGAGACAGTAGGGGGGTAGCAAACACAATGAGGTAGTCGGCGGGTATCAAACACAATGAGGTAGTCGGAGGGTAACAAAGACAATGAGGTAGTCGGCGGGTAACAAAGACAATGAGGTAGTCGGCGGGTAACAAAGACAATGAGGTAGTCGGAGGGTAACAAAGACAATGAGGTAGTCGGAGGGTAACAAAGACAATGAGGTAGTCGGAGGGTAACAAAGACAATGAGGTAGTCGGAGGGTAACAAAGACAATGAGGTAGTCGGAGGGTATCAAACACAATGAGGTAGTCGGAGGGTAACAAAGACAATGAGGTAGTCGGAGGGTAACAAAGACAATGAGGTAGTCGGAGGGTAACAAAGACAATGAGGTAGTCGGAGGGTAACAAAGACAATGAGGTAGTCGGAGGGTAACAAAGACAATGAGGTAGTCGGAGGGTAACAAAGACAATGAGGTAGTCGGAGGGTAACAAAGACAATGAGGTAGTCGGAGGGTAACAAAGACAATGAGGTAGTCGGAGGGTAACAAAGACAATGAGGTAGTCGGAGGGTAACAAAGACAATGAGGTAGTCGGAGGGTAACAAAGACAATGAGGTAGTCGGAGGGTAACAAAGACAATGAGGTAGTCGGAGGGTAACAAAGACAAAGGGGTAGTCGGAGGTTAACAGAGACAGCAAGGTAGTCGGAGGTTAACAGAGACAACGAGGTAGTCGGAGGGTAACAAAGACAACGAGGTCGTCGGAGGGTAACAAAGACAAAGGGGTAGTCGGAGGGTAACAAAGACAATGAGGTAGTCGGAGGGTAACAAAGACAACGAGGTAGTCGGAGGGTAACAAAGACAATGAGGTAGTCGGAGGGTAACAAAGACAATGAGGTAGTCGGAGGGTAACAATGACAACGAGGTAGTCGGAAGTTAACAGAGACAACGAGGTAGTCGGAGGGTAACAATGACAACGAGGTAGTCGGAGGGTAAAAGGGACAACGAGGTAGTCGGAAGGTAAAAGGGACAACGAGGTAGTCGGAGGGTAACAATGACAACGAGGTAGTCGGAGGGTAAAAGGGACAACGAGGTAGTCGGAGGGTAAAAGGGACAACGAGGTAGTCGGAGGGTAACAATGACAACGAGGTAGTCGGAGGGTAAAAGGGACAACGAGGTAGTCGGAGGGTAAAAGGGACAACGAGGTAGTCGGAGGGTAACGATCAGTTTATGAAAGGTCTCGTATCTTTGGGCCGGATAAAATCAAATGTGGAAACTTTCTACCAAAATGTTATAGAAACGTGCAGTAGAAGAGTGCAATGATTCCATCAAAGAGCTATGTAACATGATGGCAATTGGTGAGATAGTGTGGGGACAATGACTCATTGTCTTTGACTTATTTACTCTAACTTTACTGACCCCCCCCCCCCCCCCCCCCCCAAAAAAAAAAAAATAAAAAAAAAAAAAAAAAAAAAAAAAAAAANCCAGCCTAGGGCTAGGCTCACTGCTCAGTACCCCAGCCTAGGGCTAGGCTCACTGCTCAGTACCCCAGCCTAGGGCTAGGCTCACTGCTCAGTACCCCAGCCTAGGGCTAGGCTCACTGCTCAGTACCCCAGCCTAGGGCTAGGCTCACTGCTCAGTACCCCAGCCTAGGGCTAGGCTCACTGCTCAGTACCCCAGCCTAGGGCTAGGCTCACTGCTCAGTACCCCAGCCTAGGGCTAGGCTCACTGCTCAGTACCCCAGCCTAGGGCTAGGCTCACTGCTCAGTACCCCAGCCTAGGGCTAGGCTCACTGCTCAGTACCCCAGCCTAGGGCTAGGCTCACTGCTCAGTACCCCAGCCTAGGGCTAGGCTCACTGCTCAGTACCCCAGCCTAGGGCTAGGCTCACTGCTCAGTACCCCAGCCTAGGGCTAGGCTCACTGCTCAGTACCCCAGCCTAGGGCTAGGCTCACTGCTCAGTACCCCAGCCTAGGGCTAGGCTCACTGCTCAGTACCCCAGCCTAGGGCTAGGCTCACTGCTCAGTACCCCAGCCTAGGGCTAGGCTCACTGCTCAGTACCCCAGCCTAGGGCTAGGCTCACTGCTCAGTACCCCAGCCTAGGGCTAGGCTCACTGCTCAGTACCCCAGCCTAGGGCTAGGCTCACTGCTCAGTACCCCAGCCTAGGGCTAGGCTCACTGCTCAGTACCCCAGCCTAGGGCTAGGCTCACTGCTCAGTACCCCAGCCTAGGGCTAGGCTCACTGCTCAGTACCCCAGCCTAGGGCTAGGCTCACTGCTCAGTACCCCAGCCTAGGGCTAGGCTCACTGCTCAGTACCCCAGCCTAGGGCTAGGCTCACTGCTCAGTACCCCAGCCTAGGGCTAGGCTCACTGCTCAGTACCCCAGCCTAGGGCTAGGCTCACTGCTCAGTACCCCAGCCTAGGGCTAGGCTCACTGCTCAGTACCCCAGACTAGGGCTAGGCTCACTGCTCAGTACCCCAGCCTAGGGCTAGGCTCACTGTGTTGTGTCGTCAGTTTCCAAGGCTGGGATGGTCGGTATACTGCGGGTTGTTTGGGGCACAGAAAGAGAAAGATCGTTCACCATGTGTTTTAGAGCCAGTCAAGTGAGGGAAGTAGTGGAGTGACGTGATCGCGTTTCTTTGCCCGTAGAATTAACCTGGCAGCTGAGTTTTGAACTTTCTGCAGTTTTTCTATGAAATGTTTTGGTGAACCTGACAGAAGAGAGTTACAATAGTCAAGACGAGAGAGAACAAGAGCACAGACTAGTGTTGTTGCGCTAACTGTGAGGTAGTGGTGGATGGAGCTGATCTGACGGATAGCGGTGTACGCAGAGCGACAGTTGTGAGGAACATTATTATTGAGAGACATGTTGTCAGAAAGAATGTAACCAAGCTTTCTATCAGAGGATGTGAACTCTATATTGGAGCTACCTACTTGAAACGAGGTGGGGAGAGCTGAGTTAGAGGATGATTCGTGATTGTGAATGAGGAGTGCTTCCGTTTTGTCATCGTTCAGCTTCAACTTGCTGAGAGCCATCCATGACTTGACATCACCAATGCACTGCTGCAAGGTGTGGATAGCGGAATTGACAAGGGATGGATGGGTATGCTTGTATAGCTGCATGTCATCTGCTTATGACTGGCTCTCAACAGCATGCCCCGAGCAGGAGGAGAAGTGGCCAGGTATACATTGTGAATTGGACGGGACCCAAAACGGACCCCTGTGGCACTCCGTACACCAAGTCAGCACTATGTACGTCTATCAATTCAACTTTGTCACTGACAGACATAACTATAAATGCAACCTTGTTACTGACAGACATAACTATTAATGCAACCTTGTCACTGACAGACACGACAATTAATGCAACATTGTCACTGACAGACACTACTATCAGTTCAACCTTGTCACTGACATTTACATGGCTTTACATTCATAAACAATTTGAATAAAGAAAAAAAAAAGAAATCTGTAACAATAAACAAACTCTCCGTAGATTTGTTTCACTTCACTTAAACCTCTTAGACGTTGCCCCGGTTACACATTACCCTGGTTACACATCACCCTGGTTACACCTCACCCTGGTTACACATCACCCTGGTTACACCTCACCCTGGTTACACATCACCCTGGTTACACCTCACCCTGGTTACACATCACCCTGGTTACACCTCACCCTGGTTACACATCACCCTGGTTACACATCACCCTGGTTACACCCCACCCCAATTTCACATTACTCCGGTTAAACATCACCCCGGTTGCCCATCAACTCTCTTAAATTACTACTCACTTACACATCCCCGTGCTTACACATCTCACCAACCGAATCATCTCTTTTCTTACACATCAACCCGCATACACATTACTTCGCTCACACGGCACCCAGCTTACACATCACCTTGGATATAGGTCACTTCGTTTACACATTACCTCGCTAATATAAGATCTAATGTTGCATATTTATTGTTTGGATATCTTAGATACAATGCTAGATGTGATAGACGTTGAAAGCCGGCACTGGGTGGCATATCTACTTTCCGGGTGGCGTATCTACAGGCCTGGTGGCATATCTACTTTCCTGGTGGCGTATCTACAGGCCTGGTGGCATATCTACTTTCCGGGTGGCGTATCTACAGGTCTGGTGGCATATCTACTTTCCGGGTGGCGTATCTACAGGCCTGGTGGCATATCTACTTTCCGGGTGGCGTATCTACAGGCCTGGTGGCATATCTACTTTCCGGGTGGCGTATCTACAGTCCGGGTAATTGGGGGGGGGGATTTTCCCTCGTCCAGATGTGGCAAACGAACAGTGTGATAAAATGATGCTAATAAGATTTATTCTGTACTACATCATATCGCAAATCATAGATCTTTGGGTATGCTATGTGTGGTTTTGTGTGTGTGTGTATGTTGTGTGTTTGTGTGTATGCTTATGTAACCTTCAATAAGCGACGTACAAAGTTACTTCCATCTACCCCTTAGGCGCTTTTACCCAGACCTGACCAACTGACGCTTTTCTTGTCCATGCTTGGTTTCCCAGCTGCGTCCCACATTATCCACCCATCTCAGCCTAGGTGGCCTGCTCTGAGCTGTTTTTCTCTGGGGTTTTGGTGGTGCACCCTCTTCACTCTCCTGTTCTTTGGCATTCTAAGTGCCCCACCCAACGTAGCCTACTTTTTAAGAAAATTTCTACGCGTGTGGGAGGATCCTGATCTAGAGTATACAATCCATGGTTAGTTCGTATTCTCCATCCACATTTATCCTCTGTTGGTCCATATATTTTCTGGAGAAATGTTCTCTCATGGATCCACGTTTCACTTGTGTATGATACAACTGGTTTGATTACAGTTCTGTAGATAGTTTCAATGGTTGGTTTGTTTAGTGTTGTTACTTTTGAGTATTTTCCGATTACTCAAGTAAGCCCTGTTTCAGACCGATATTCTTTCTTCTATTTCTGGCAGTAATTCATTTCTTTCATTTAATAAAGATCCTAGGTATTTGAATAGATTTTACTTTTTCAAAAGTGTGGTTTCTGATTTTATTGGTTTCATGTGTCTGTTCTTCTCTTAACGTAGTCGTGTAGGCCTACTTTGAGTCTTGGTTGTTAGCTTCCAGCACTGCTTGTAGGCATGCATCTTCTAATTCAAACAGTAATTGCCTTACATAAATGAATGTTTCGTCAAGTCATTTTAGGAGATGGACGTCCCTCCACTGTTCACGCATTGCCACCGCCATTGTTGGGCGGTGATTTCTAGTGCCATAAGAATTAGTAACTAGGGCCTACTCGAAGGAGTCCTATCTCTATGTTTGTTGAAACGGGGCTAGAACTCACGCAGTCGGTTGGGGGGGGGGGGTTGCACACGAGGTGGGTGAGTGTGTGGCGGGGTAATGATATGGCCCACGCCTGGATTAAGGTTAGACGGTTTCAATTCCCGCCAAGATCTTCTGCTCCACTGTGAACAACGCGTGATTTACACAGCCTTAGGTGATCTCACAGTTTGTGTTTATGTCCACGTGTAAACTATTTACTAGGCCTGGTCAAGATATGGTCTGGTCTCATTATACGAGGCCTTTGCCGGGACGTGCAGCTTAACACCAGACCCTTGCTAGCATGTGCAGCATAAAACCAGGCCCTTGCTAGTATGTGCAGCATAAAACCAGACCCTTGCTAGTATGTGCAGCATAAAACCAGGCCCGTGCTAGTATGTGCAGCATAAAACCAGACCCTTGCTAGTATGTGCAGCATAAAACCAGACCCTTGCTAGTATGTGCAGCATAAAACCAGACCCTTGCTAGTATGTGTAGCATAAAACCAGACCCTTGCTAGTATGTGCAGCATAAAACCAGACCCTTGCTAGTATGTGCAGCATAAAACCAGACCCTTGCTAGTATGTGCAGCATAAAACCAGACCCTTGCAGAGCGTTACAGTATCTTACCGTCCTTGTGATCTAGACCAGCGGTTCTCAACCTGTGGGTACATGTAACGGTGATGCTACACAGTCAAAGAATGTAATATCGATGCTACACAGTCCTACATGCTACACAGTCAAAGAATGTAACGGTGATGATAGACAATCAAAGAATGTAACAGTGATGCTAGACAATCAAAGAATGTAATAGTGACGCTACCCAGTCAAAGAATGTAACGGTGATGCTACACAGTCAAAGAATGTAATGGTGATGATACACAGTCAAAGAATATAACAGTGATGCTACACAGTCAAAGAATGTAACAGTGATGCTACACAGTCAAAGAATGTAACAGTAACAGTGATGCTACACAGTCAAAGAATGTAACAGTGATGCTACACAATCAAAGAATGGAGCAGTGATGCGCCACAATCAAAGAATGTAATAGTCATGTTACACACATTGGCTGCATCATCACAACATTGCCTCCAATCAAAAGTCTCTGTGTAGACTGAGACCCCTGGAGGTCTCACAAACTTTGTTATGAACTTACATATGAGCGACTTCTCAGGGGAACCCACTTCATGTGGTTGTTAAATGAATAAATAAATACCTTGACATTGGAACACAAATCTATATAAGTTGTTTCGACTCTACATGGATGTGAATTGTTTGGTATATAACAGAATGAACATTCCACTTCAAACATTTGCAATGTGTGTGTGTGTTCTCCTATAAGTTTTTTTCTCAAATACGTTTATTCTCCTATAAGCGTGTTCTCCTATAAGTATAGTCTCATATAAGCGTTGCTACTTACTGGTTTCTATTGTGAGAACCTAATCTCTTATTTTAATTGTATGGCTCGTTCAAAGCAGTACCTAACAAAGGACGATACCATAGAGAAATTCAATAACAAAAATACGACACCTAAAACAGTACCAATTACAATTAATAAGATTTAATATATATAAGAATGAGCTAGAGTCACATAACGCCAATAGGGAGATATGATTTAAGTACGTTCGGATTCCTATAAACAATTACAGTTATTTTCTAATATTTTACAGAAATCGAATAAATTTAAATGCGCAAAAAATATTTTAAATCCGCTTTCATTTTAGTAAAATTTTAAGTATTATTGTTATTATAAATTACAAATCCATTTAAAGTATCAACTAAGGAACAATTTTAAGCATATTATATGTGTTTAAAAGTTATGAAAGAAATAAAAATATTTAAAAAACATATCAAAGAATTACACCGTAATCACATTTTTCGGGAACACCCAAACATCAGTCTTTTTTAGTGCGTCTTTTATTGCGTCTTTTAGTGCGTTGCTAATATTGCGAAATAAAATTTTTAATTAATTTGTTTTAAATAATCATTCAAATGACGTCATAGTGCGAATAGCCTATTTCTCCAAAACTCTTAGGTTTCTTCAAATTTAATAACCATTCGTGACGAAACTTATGATGTGTTTCCCTTCTTAAAAATAAAATTAATAAATACAATTGATTGCTTTTTAAATTGTTAGTAAAACACACACACATTTCAGCTGTGTATAATATATTAACATTTAAAAAGTTTTGCCCTTTTTTATTCCAAAAATATACCTTACTTTATTAAAATTATAACGTAATAAAAACTAACCTTTAAATATAATTCTAATAAGAAAATGCGGTTTTAGTCAAACAGTGCAGCGCAACTCCATAGCCAAATAGCATTGACTAATCCACTTATAATTAAAACAAAAAATGAATAAAACCATATGAAGTGCAAATTATTTTAGTTTGGATATGGAAGGGACTGCAATCTGGTGGAAGATTGTTCTAAATTTATTTAAGTCTGGGTGGGGGAGGGGTTGGTTACTTTGCCCCAGGCAGCACAAGATACGTCTCAAAATAAAGGAATGATTTTGGTAAATAATTAGTTTTCATGGGTAAATACATGTCGGAGGTAGGAAATAAGATGTGTACATTTATACGTGGAATGACAATATAGTTAACTCCTATCGTATTACATTTGTGAAAACGAGATGTTACATTCTCTTTTTACAAATATGGGTATGTTCATTTTGCCCAAGGCAGCACAAGATGCGTCTCAAAATAAAGGAATGATTTTGATAAATCATTAATTTTATTGGGTAAATATATGTTTGGTGGTAGGGCATAAGATGTGTACATTTTTACGTGGATGACAACATAGTTAACTCGTATGGTATTATATATGTAAAAAAAAAGAGATGTTACATTCTCTTTTTACAAAAAACATATGTTTACCAATTGAGAAAACCAATGGCGTTAACAAATCTTGGGTACATTTATAGAAGTATACACATGAATATCAAAACCCAGTCATTTAACACACTTGAAAAATTAATTTTGAAAAATAGGGATGGGGTAATATTTACTCTAAAAAATTAAAATATATTTTTGTTTTTACTTTGCAAAAGGTAAAGAGATGTGTATTTTATGAGATTAACCATATACATTTTAAAAACAACAACACTCAAATCTGTAATAGACGTGAAAGACGGTTGCATGATCTTATTTAGACCAAAGAATTCTTTGTTTTACGATTTTCTGATAATATAATATTTATATATATATATATATATTTAAAAGGCAAAAATGTGTTTACATTTTTGCTGAAGATATCAATATGAATCGATTTCCTTTAATATAAAATATTTTATATCTTATATAGAGCTTTTGGTGTAAATTTAATGGTAAGTTTTTAAAACAATTTTTAGAGAAAAAAAAAGTTGTAAATCAAGGGCACGAAAAGGGGTAAATCTAAAGTATATCTCTAACATAGTAATAGTCCCTTAATTAACTTCTTTAGTGACAAAAGTGATATAATTAGTGATAATTTAGATTGTGTAATTTAAGGTCATGTTTAGAAGGGGGGGGGGAAGTAGTTTAGGCGCGTGAAAGGGAGTAGGTAGGCCTATAATATATAGCACATATATACTTCTCAAAACTTAAGGATGTAAGAAACGTAAATATAATATTTTTAAAGTTATGAATTGTGATTACTTTTTGCAATAACAGTTATAAATTATCGCAAAGAAACTACCATTATTATCCCGATAACATCGGGTCATTTATTCTAGTATAGTAGTAGTACAATAACAAAGCAAAAGAAATATAATTACAAATCATCGACTTACAGAGTATGTGAAAATCTTGTACCGGTACACAATTAGTACAATGTGTCAATTAATAGGCCTAATGATTAATGACGAATGCGAAGTAAACACATATGAGCACACAAAGAATAATACACGTCTCGTAAAGTTAAAATTATCTATCTGAATCTCCGTCTCTCTGTACCTGTCAATCCATTATATATGTGTGTCTACTGACGCGTTTAGAAACTCCCTTACTTTTCTAATACAATCGAGAACGTTACATAAGATACTAGTAGACATACTAACCATGTTTAATTGGAAGTCGGTAGTAACACGATACTTCAAAGAGATAAACCACGCCCATCTATGAACGTAGCATGTGCTAGGGATCTAATTTGGGTCAAGCAAAGTTCACACACGGGGAAAAATGTCATACATAACAGCGTGTTCTCCTATAAGTATATTCTCCTGTAAGTGTATTCTCCTATAAGCGTTTTCTTCTATAAGTATATTCTCCTATAATCTTGTTCTCCTGTAAGTATATTCTCCTATAAGCGTTTTCTTCTATAAGTATATTCTCCTATAATCTTGTTCTCCTGTAAGTTATTCTCCTATAAGCGTTTTCTTCTATAAGTATATTCTCCTATAATCTTGTTCTCCTGTAAGTATATTCTCCTATAAGCGTTTTCTTCTATAAGTATATTCTCCTATAATCTTGTTCTCCTGTAAGTGTATTCTCCTATAAGCGTTTTCTTCTATAAGTATATTCTCCTATAATCTTGTTCTCCTGTAAGTGTATTCTCCTATAAGCGTGTTATCCTATGAGTGTATTCTCATTTAAGCGTATTCTCCTATACGCGCATTCTCCTAAATGCGTGTTCTCCTATCAGTATATTCGCGTATACATACGTTATTTTCCTATAAGCGTGTTCTCCTATACGAATATTCTCCTATAAGCTTTTTCTTCTATCAGTGGATTCTCCTATAAGCTTTTTCTCCTATCAGTGTATTCTCCTATAATCGTGTTCTTCTATTAGTCTCCTTTAAGCGTATTCTCCTATAAGCGTGTAATCCTATAGGGGTGTAATCCTATAGGCGTGTAATCCTATAGGCGTGTAATCCTATAGGCGTGTAATCCTATAGGCGTGTAATCCTATAAGCGTGTTCGCCTATAAGTATATTCTTTAATAAATTTATTCTCCTATAAGTGTTCTTTTATAAGTATAGTCTCCTACCAGCTTATTTTTGTATATGTGTATTCTCTTATATTCTCTTATATGTATATTCTCCTGTGGCCTTAGGTTTGCCGTGAGTGAAAATGTGGCCTTAGGTTTGCCGCGAGTGAAAATGTGGCCTTAGGTTTGCCGCGACTGAAAATGTGCCCTTAGGTTTGCCGCGAGTGAAAATGTGGCCTTAGGTTTGCCGCGACTGAAAATGTGCCCTTAGGTTTGCCGCGAGTGAAAATGTGGCCTTAGGTTTGCCGTGAGTAAAGAATATGGCCTTAGGTTCGTCGTTTGCCGTGAGTGAAGAATGTGGCCTTCGGTTTTTTTATATTATATGAACCCTGATATCACTGCTATATTATATGAACCCTGATATCACTGCTATATTATATGAACCGTGATATCACTGCTATGGTAAATGAACCCTGATATCACTGCTATGGTAAATGAACCCTGATATCACAGCTGTAATAAATGACCACGGTGTAAATCTGTGCAATAATAAATAGTAGAAATTACTTTATCGAATAATTATGGTTTAATTATCACAATAAAGATGCTCTCAAAATATTTACAAATTAATTTTTTTTTTTTTTGGTAAAAGCTTGTTATATTCTTAAATGGCACCTACCCACCCCCACCCCCAAACACTCCTCCCCCCCCCCCGGGCCGCTTGTTTGTGACGGTAGGCTTTCGTGCGCGTGTGCGTGTGTGTACGTGTGTATTTGTTGGTTGGTGAGTTGCGATCATATCGACCGAGTTATTTCTGTTCAAGGTGACAGCCGTGAAACATATTTACCAACAGATACAAACACGCATGCGGTGTGGGGGAGGGGGTGGAGCATTATATGTTTTTGTTGGAAAAAAGAAGAAAAAATGATCTTGTGATCGATCAGTGACATTCTTTTGAGATTCGGACCAGCCTGGTCAATGTGGAATGTTTGACAAAAATGCATTGTCCGAAGGGTTTCTCATTTCCTTGACTTTTCACTTCTAATGGGGCAATGTTTTAACATTGACTCTGACCCCGGGATCAAGTTAATTTTATTTAAAATAAATAAACGGAATTAAACTATGCATTTTTTTTTTTATGAATTTCTTCATAACTGTAATCTATTCATCGGTGAAAAACTGTTTTAAGGTTAGTCCCTAGGTTGGTCACGTGCTTCTAGCTGTTTCAATGACCGCTTCTTAACGCTAGTAGTAAACGAATCTCTTCTCTTATATATATTTTGCTTCAGGTGTGTCCTGCTTCCTCTTCAATACAGCCCTGCCCCCAAGTCCACATGTTTGAGACCAATATTGTTCAATGGAAAACAAAAGCCGTAACGCCATGACAGTCATGCGTGACGGTTGAACTCAGGTTAAAAACAATTCTTTGGATGGGGGAATATTATATTAATTCATAAATAGCCACAGGTAGGGTGTAGGACTGTCTATAGGCCTGTCTGTAAGACTATAATTTTAAGGCCGACAGGTTGGGTTTAGGACTGTCTGTAGGACTATTATTTAAAGGCCGATAGGTAGGCCGTAGGACTGTCTGTAGGACTATTATTTAAAGGCCCATAGGTAGGCTGTAGGACTTTGGGCTATTATTTAAAGGCCGATAGGTAGGGCGTAGGACTGTCTGTAGGACTATTATTTAAAGGCAGATAGGTAGGCCGTAGGACTGTCTGTAGGACTATTATTTAATGGCCGATAGGTAGGGCTGTCTGTAGGACTATTATTTAAAGGCCGATAGGTAGGGCGTAGGCCTGTCTGTAGGACTATTATTTAAAGGCCGATAGGTAGGGCGTAGGACTGTCTTTAGGACTATCATTTAAAGGCCGATAGGTAGGGCGTAGGACTTTCTGTAGGGCTATTATTTAAAGGTCGACAGGTAGGGCGTAGGACTGTCTGTAGGACTATTATTTAAAGGCCGATAGGTATTAGGTAGGGGGTAGGACTGTCTTTAGGACTATCATTTAAAGGCCGATAGGTAGGGCGTAGGACTTTCTGTAGGGCTATTATTTAAAGGTCGATAGGTAGGGCGTAGGACTGTCTGTAGGACTATTATTTAAAGGCCGATAGGTAGGGCGTAGGACTGTCTGTAGGACTATTATTTAAAGGCCGATAGGTAGGGCGTAGGACTGTCTGTAGGACTATTATTTAAAGGGCGACAGGTAGGGCGTAGGACTGTCTGTAGGACTATTATTTAAAGACCGACAGGTAGGGCGTAGGACTATCTGTAGGCATATTATTTAAAGGCCGGCATATATTATAGAAAATGAGAAGTTACTTTTTTTCCCCTAACACCTGGAACCACTGTAGAATTTATTTAAATTTAGTATTCTTAACAGGTCTCAAATTTCTATTTTCGAATCCGTCACGAAATATTTACAAGCCATGTTTCTGACTAGTGGTTCGTTTTGAATTTGTGGTGTTGTAATGTTAATACACAAGTAGGCCTATGTATTACTACGTTGGTTTAGGGAGTAAAAAGAACACTACATAAATTAAAGGTAGCTTGGCAAGTGATCAACCTGGTATAATCAATTAATCAATTAATTAATAAAATTAATGTTAATGCACAAGTATGTATTACTACGTTGGTTTAGGGAGTAAAAAGAACGCTACATAAATTAAAGGTAGCTTGGCAAGTGATCAACCTGGTATAATCAATTTACTAGAGTACGGATTCTCAGTTCGTGGGACGTGACCTTAATTGTTTTAATACTGTTCCATTTGGGATCTTCGGGGTCGCCGACTGAACTAATAACTAAGATATACAGTAGAACCCCGCTATAACGCGCCACCGCCATAACGCGAATTCGGATATAACGCGGTCGTAGCATGGCTCCCGAAATTTGAAATTCATTTACTCCATCAGGCCTGAGTTCTTTGGAAATTTTATCCATTGCTTGGAAAGCCATTTTTTAACCCCCCCAAAAATCAAAACTTTTCAAAATATCTTAGAAAAATGAGCCCCTAAACGCACCACGTTCAAACTAGTATCAAAATTAATGCCGAAAACGAGGCTTTCTTCCGGTAGAACTATAAATAGTATACACGCATATGTTCTCGGGGAAAAAGTTCAATATTGTAAAACCGCGCATTAACGCAACCCCGCTTTTATGGTCACCTACCTTTTATATACAAGAGGGTGAGAGATGCCGTTTTAGTTAAAGAGTTGGGAGGGCTTGATTGGGAGGTAATGCACGTGATCTTGGAGAGAGGGCTTGTAGGGGGTAGGGCGAGAGGCCTGGGCTGAGGTGAGGGGGTCTGGAATGGGGTGAGAGGTTTGGATGGGGTGAGAGGTTTGGATGGGGTGAGATGTTTGGGATAGGGTGAGATTTTGGGATGGGGTGAGATTTTGGGATTAGGTGGTTTGGGATTACGTGGTTTGGGATTAGATGGTTTGGGATTAGATGGTTTGGGATTAGGTGGTTTGGGATTAGGTGGTTTGGGATTACGTGGTTTGTGATTAGGTGGTTTGGGATTAGGTGGTTTGGGATTAGGTGGTTTGGGATTA
>CAXITT010000096.1:298814-314833 GCA_964033795.1 Lymnaea stagnalis | reverse complement strand
CCCCCCGCCACCCTATTAAGACTGGATAAAAAACTTTTAGATAAAAATAGAAAAAGAATTTATTAAAGGAAAAAAAAAATAAAGAAAAAATAAAAAAAAAAAAAAAAAAAAAATCAGAATTAGACTAGTCGGTGAGATTCGACTGACACCGTCGCGGAGAGTCACGCTATAGCTATGAGAATGGGGGAAACGGGCTGGCGCATTTACACTAAACTTTTCTGTCATGTAGCGGGCCGCAAAATATCGTCTTGCGGGTCACAAATGGCTCGCGGGCCGCGAGTTTGAGATCCCTATATTAGATGTTTATTTATTAATATTCACAATTATCTCATTTTTATAAAAATAATGTAAATATTTATACTTTCCCACATCATTTTCGATGTATGCAAAATGTATGCGTGAACGAATTTCAAAATATCTAAATATTTCATTTTCGGTTTCGGCTTCGGTTTCGGCCGAAATTCATTTTTAACTTTCGGCCTATTTTCGGCTTCGGCCGAAATCATAAAATCACTTTCGGTCGGCCTCTAACCTATATCATGGGAAGCGCGGCTGTAATTATATCATGGGAAGCGCGGCTGTAAGTATATCATGGGAAGCGCGGCTGTAAGTATATCATGGGTAGCGCGGCTGTAAGTATATCATGGGAAGCGCGGCTGTAAGTATATCATGGGTAGCGCGGCTATACCTATATCATGGGTAGCGCGGCTATACCTATATCATGGGTAGCGCGGCTATACCTATATCATGGGTAGCGCGGCATATGGATATAGTACCCATCGCGCGCTGTAAGTATATCATGGGTAGCGCGGCTATACCTATATCATGGGAAGCGCGGATATACCTATATCATGGGTAGCGCGGCTATACCTATATCATGGGTAGCGCGGCTGTAAGTATATCATGGGTAGCGCGGCTATACCTATATCATGGGTAGCGCGGCTGTAAGTATATCATGGGTAGCGCGGCTATACCTATATCATGGGTTGCCCCGGGCGGCATTTAAATTATTATTTTTTTAAAATGATATACCTTTTTTTTGTGTGTGTTCAGCGGAATATCTTCTCCCTTCATATACTAAATATGGTTATGTGTGATGTGTATTCATTATGTTTTGTGGTTTTCGTTAGTAAGGGGGCGGAAAAAATCCTGGACTGCCCCAGGAATGACAAACTCCACCCCACTGAATGGGGCACCTCTCGGATACTACGTTTCAGCTAAGTATTATTTTTATTTAATTATGTTTTTACTGAACAGTCACTTGTAACATCAGTCAACAGCCACTTGTAACATCAGTGAACAGCCACTTGTAACATCAGTGAACAGCCATTTGTAACATCATTGAACAGCCACTTGTAACATCAGTGAACAGCCATTTGTAACATCATTGAACAGCCACTTGTAACATCAGTGAACAGCCATTTGTAACATCATTGAACAGCCACTTGTAACATCAGTGAACTTCCACTTGTAACGTCAGTGAACAGCAACTTGTAAAATCATTGAACAGCCACTTGTAACATCAGTGAACTTCCACTTGTAACATCAGTGAACAGTCACTTGTAAAATCATTGAACAGCCACTTGTAACATCAGTGAACTTCCACACTTATAACATCATTGAACAGCCACTTGTAACATCAGTGAACTTCCACTTGTAACATCAGTGAACAGTCACTTGTAACATCAGTGAACTTCCACTTGTAACGTCAGTGAACAGCAACTTTTAACATCAGTGAACAGCAAGCCATTTTTTTCTACCTCCAAGATTGTGTCACTTAATTAATAATAGAATACACTATAAGTGTGCAATCAAACACTTACCAGCCAATATCCCATAACACTGAAGCTTGCTAGTAAATACTCTGGAAAAGTCAACAAAAAATTCCATTCAATACCCTATATCAGTGGTCGACAAATCGCGGCTCGCGAGCGCATGAGGCTATTCATTCAGCGACCTGAGTGCGGCTTGGCCTGTCAGCCATAAATCGGTTTTGACTCCGAAAAACATGGTTCTGGACAGGTTCTTGAAAAGAGATTTGTCTCTCAAAATATTTGTAAATCGCTCTGCTGCTGATTTTTGACTCTTTTGACTGAGTTTGCCGACCACTGCCCTATAACACAGAATCTTTCAAATCCTATATCACTGAATCTTTCCGGTCAGTACCTTATAACACTGACACTAATCAGTAACTCAGCATCAGTTTGTGCGCCTGGGGATGTCCTTAAGTCCGTCACCAACGAAACACAGCAAACCTACTTCGACAGGGGTGTATGTGGTGGGTTGGGGGGGCGGGGTGCAATGATTTGGATTGTGTAACATTAAATGAACGACATCATTATTATGGCAGTGCAGTAGACCGTGATGTCACCAGACAAGACTTTCTCAAGCTCGGCCGCCCGTGTTGGACTGAGCCATGCCTGGCTTTAATGTCAGTTTGACCATTTCATCAATTTCTTCACGTTTTTGGCTTGTTCACATGACGTCACAACTTTTTTTTTTCTTCCCAGATTTCTTTAAGTTTGTTCTGAAAGTATTGCGATATGTAGAGTTAAGTACTAATTTTCACTAAATACCGTAGCAACTCGAGCTACAACTAACTTCACTAAGACTACGTACCGTAGCAACTCGAGCTACAACTAACTTCACTAAGACTACGTACCGTAGCAACTCGAGCTACAACTAACTTCACTAAGACTACGTACCGTAGCAACTCGAGCTACAACTAACTTCACTAAGACTACGTACCGTAGCAACTCGAGCTACAACTAACTTCACTAAGACTACGTACCGTAGCAACTCGAGCTACAACTAACTTCACTAAGACTACGTACCGTAGCAACTCGAGCTACAACTAACTTCACTAAGACTACGTACCGTAGCAACCTGTTGGGGAAAAAACATTTTGATGGCGTCCGTTATCCTTTTTTTTCCTTATCTAAAATGTCTCACCTAAAAAAAATTGAGCCGGGGACTGACCACCAGTTTTGGTCAAACTTTGTCTTTTTACGACATGTTTGAAAGATGTTCTTCCCACGTGTGGAAGGAATTAAATAGTGGGTGGGGGGTGGTTCGTTTTTTTTGTTGAAAAAGTGGGGGTGGGGGTTAATGGGGGGAAAAGGTCCGGGGGTGGGGTGGGGTGTATGAAAGAAGCCATTTTAATTAGCGATTGTACACTAAAGTGTTTTGCCATACTTGGAATGTCATCTAGCCCAGGTGTTCTCAAATAAAGCCTGTACCGTGACCTGTAACAACCTGTCATCAGAACTTCAAAACTAGTTCTGATTAAAGAACAGACATGAAACACACTTCAGATAGCCGATGAGATCTTTCAAAGATAGCAGACTGATGTATTCAAATATAGCCCACGAGATCTTCAAAATAACCAATTAATAGATCTATGATATATCCCATTAAATTATTGCCTTATTCGAAACATGCAAATCTGTACAGTTGTGTGTTTCATTGGAAATATTATTTATTAATTTATCTAAAAAGGGTAAATTCTCAAAACTATTCATAATTAAATCCTAATCAATTTCCTATTTTACATTATGATATATATGAATTTATTTGAATGATGTTTTGACACAAGTGTACCTCCAACGAAAACATGCATGCAAGGGGTCCCTGGTGATGATTTGAGACGCCATTTCTTGCCCTTTTCCCGTGATTCAGCCCCCTTGGCCAAATTTAGCCGCACCATTACTCTTAGCGAGACACTTGCTTCCGTCCTAATTTATGACACGATGTCAGCGGGACATCGTAGTTTCTCCCCTATTCCATTCTGATACTGTTTGGACTCGGTCTAGCTATATATCATCTCTTTGTAAAGTAATTGGTACTAAGAAGGTTCTGTCTTTCACCACATCCGTTTTTAGTCTCTTTATGAAATATTTGGTTCTAACAAGGCTCTGTCTGTACCCACATCTTTATTTAGTCGCTCGTTTCAAGCGGAGATTGCTGATAAAAATGTCCACATTGTAAGTCTGACCAATTTATAGAGACTCTGTTTAATTGTCGCCTGGGCCACCTCCCATTTCAGTAAAAAAAAATTTGAAATAACTCCTTGAGTCAAACAATTGTGTTCCTTGTGTTGTTATGTGACCCCCACGAGATGGACAAGGTGCACTAGATGGGCACGGTGCACATCATGACACTGTAGAGGACAATTTTACAATGTGTTGTTTGTCTCCATCTGAAAGGTCAACTTGCTGGGGTAGCGGAGTATGACTGGTTTAAGTAGGGATGGTGTTTGAAAAGGAGGGCTTTGAGAGACAGGCGTCTTTTGATGAGAGGAGAGATGGTCTTTGAAAAGGAGGGCTTTGAGAGACAGGCGTCTTTTGATGAGAGGAGAGATGGTCTTTGAAAAGGAGGGCTTTGAGAGACAGGCGTCTTTTGATGAGAGGAGAGATGGTGTTTGAAAAGGAGGGCTTTGAGAGACAGGCGTCTTTTGATGAGAGGAGAGATGGTGTTTGAAAAGGAGGGCTTTGAGAGACAGGCGTCTTTTGATGAGAGGAGAGATGGTGTTTGAAAAGGAGGGCTTTGAGAGACAGGCGTCTTTTGATGAGAGGAGAGATGGTGTTTGAAAAGGAGGGCTTTGAGAGACAGGCGTCTTTTGATGAGAGGAGAGATGGTGTTTGAAAAGGAGGGCTTTGAGAGACAGGCGTCTTTTGATGAGAGGAGAGATGGTGTTTGAAAAGGAGGGCTTTGAGAGACAGGCGTCTTTTGATGAGAGGAGAGATGGTGTTTGAAAAGGAGGGCTTTGAGAGACAGGCGTCTTTTGATGAGAGGAGAGATGGTGTTTGAAAAGGAGGGCTTTGAGAGACAGGCGTCTTTTGATGAGAGGAGAGATGGTGTTTGAAAAGGAGGGCTTTGAGAGACAGGCGTCTTTTGATGAGAGGAGAGATGGTGTTTGAAAAGGAGGGCTTTGAGAGACAGGCGTCTTTTGATGAGAGGAGAGATGGTGTTTGAAAAGGAGGGCTTTGAGAGACAGGCGTCTTTTGATGAGAGGAGAGATGGTGTTTGAAAAGGAGGGCTTTGAGAGACAGGCGTCTTTTGATGAGAGGAGAGATGGTGTTTGAAAAGGAGACCTTTGAGAGACAGGCGTCTTTTGATGAAAGGAGAGATGGTGTTTGAAAAGGAGGGCTTTGAGAGACAGGCTTCTTTTGATGAGAGGAGAGATGGTCTTTGAAAAGGAGGGCTTTGAGAGACAGGCGTCTTTTGATGAGAGGAGAGATGGTGTTTGAAAGGGAGGGCTTTGAGAGACAGGCGTCTTTTGATGAGAGGAGAGATGGTGTTTGAAAAGGAGAGCTTTGAGAGACAGGCGTCTTTTGATGAGAGGAGAGATGGTGTTTGAAAAGGAGGGCTTTGAGAGACAGGCTTCTTTTGATGAGAGGAGAGATGGTGTTTGAAAAGGAGACCTTTGAGAGACAGGCGTCTTTTGATGAGAGGAGAGATGGTGTTTGAAAAGGAGGGCTTTGAGAGACAGGCGTCTTTTGATGAGAGGAGAGATGAAGGAACTACAATCTTAACCATTTGGGTTAGAGAATTAACGAGACATAATAATACAAAAGTAAAAAAGGACTTTTCATTTGTCAGTCGACATCCACAGTGTAACAAAAATCAGACTCGAACTCAAATTGACAAATATGAGATTAAGAGATAGGTCATTATGAGATAATAGGAGATGAGAATACACAATTTCGACTGTTTGGTCCTTGTTGCCTAGCGAACTCCACACATACTATGAAGTCCTAGTTACCTAGGTTACATCCAAAAGTAGTGCTATGTCCTGGTTGCCTAGGACACCCCTACAAGTACTGCTATGTCCTGGTTGCCTAGGATACCTCCACACGTACTGCAATGTCCTGGTTGCCTAGGACAGCTCTAAAAGTACTGCTAGGTCCTGGTTATGCCGTCCACTATAAATGCATGTAAATGTAAGACAACAAAAAAGCTTTGGTCTAATCTTCAGTTCTGGTTTGTTCAACTTAACGAACTTCTCCTCCTTAAAGCCACACAACGACTTCATGAGTTGAACTAGATCCAATATAATATATTACGACCTTTGCACCAAGGTCACACAGGTACCAAGGTCACACAGGTAGACCAAGAATTTATTGTCACCCTCATTCATTGCTAGCGCCCGGACACCCCCCCCCCCAACCCCCATACTCTGATTGCATTTTTCGGCATCGTTTTTTTTTTCTCCCTGCTATTTATTCACACAGGAGGGCGATATACAATGTCTTTGGGGAATTCCGTGATTCTTTTTGATGGCTTCAATACAAGAATATCAAGTTATTTACTGTGTTCCTCACCACCACCCCTCCCCAAACCGCCTCTAGTTATTTACTGTGTTCTTTCAATCGCCCGTACTCTATTATTTATTGTGTTCCTTCAGCCACTCCCCTTCTCCCCCCTCCACAGGTCCACGCTCCAACATGCTTTTATTATAAACAGTGATTATATCCTTAAAAAGTTATCTGTTTATGAAAGTAGCTTCAAAACGTACAATAAGTAAATAGTTAAATAGATGACCTCTGGCAATTGTAGGCGTGACAAGGTCATGTCAGTGTCATGTCTGTCAGCACATTAGGTCAGGACCTCAATGTAGACGTGTCAAGGTAATGTCAGTGTCATGTCTGTCAGCACATTAGGTCAGGACCTCAATGTAGACGTGACAAGATAATGTCAGTGTCATGTCTGTCAGCACATTAGGTCAGGACCTCTATGTAGACGTGACAAGGTAATGTCAGTGTCATGTCTGTCAGCACATTAGGTCAGGACCTCAATGTAGACGTGACAAGGTAATGTCAGTGTCATGTCTGTCAGCACGTTATGTCAGGACCTCAATGTAGACGTGACAAGGTAATGTCAGTGTCATGTCTGTCAGCACATTAGGTCAGGACCTCAATGTAGACGTGACAAGGTAATGTCAGTGTCATGTCCGTCAGCACATTAGGTCAGGACCACTATGTAGACGTGACAAGGTCATGTCAGTGTCATGCCTGTCAGCACATTAGGTCAGGACCACTATGTAGACGTGACAAGGTGATGTCAGTGTCATGCCTGTCAGCACATTAGGTCAGGCCGAAATGTAGACGTGACAAGGTCATGTCAGTGTCATGTCTGTCCTCACATTTGGTCAGGACCACTATGCGGGTATATCAACATTTTCTTTCAATTTCTTTTGTATGTATACTAGCATAGTTGGCCATCTAGTCGATTTTGGAAAATCATTGTCGCAAAGAATAACTGTCCAGTGTTGTTCTTAGTTCATATTTTAAATGTGTAACTAGAAAATATCTTGAAAATGTGATTTATGAGAATATCCGGACCCTAAAATTCTTCTTGACATGAAATAATATCTCTGAACACAATGATAAGAGTGTGTAAGCCGTATGATATCTCTAGACACATTGAAAAGAGTGTGTAAGCCGCATGATATCTCTGGACACAATGAAAAGAGTGTGTAAGCCGCATAATATCTCTGAACACAATGATAAGAGTGTGTAAGCCGCATGATATCTCTGGACACAATGAAAAGAGTGTGTAAGCCGCATGATATCTCTGAACACAATGATAAGAGTGTGTAAGCCGCATGATATCTCTGGACACAATGAAAAGAGTGTGTAAGCCGCATGATATCTCTGGACACAATGATACGAGTGTGTAAGCCGCATGATATCTCTGAATACAATGATACGAGTGTGTAAGCCGCATGATATCTCTGGACACAATGATACGAGTGTGTAAGCCGCATGATATCTCTGGAAACAATGATACGAGTGTGTAAGCCGCATGATATCTCTGGACACAATGACAAGGATGTGTAAGCCGCATGATATCTTTGCACACAATGACAAGGGTGTGTAAGCCGCATAATATCTCTGAACACATTGATAAGAGTGTGTAAGCCGCATAATATCTCTGAACACAATGATAAGAGTGTGTAAGCCGCATGATATCTCTGAACACAATGATAAGAGTGTGTAAGCCGCATGATATCTCTGGACACAATGAAAAGAGTGTGTAAGCCGCATGATATCTCTTCACACAATGATACCAGTGTGTAAGCCGCATGATATCTCTGGACACAATGATACGAGTGTGTAAGCCGCGTGATATCTCTGGAAACAATGATACCAGTGTGTAAGCCGCATGATATCTCTGGACACAATGACAAGGGTGTGTAAGCCGCATGATATCTTTGCACACAATGACAAGGGTGTGTAAGCCGCATAATATCTCTGAACACATTGATAAGAGTGTGTAAGCCGCATAATATCTCTGAACACAATGATAAGAGTGTGTAAGCCGCATGTTATCTCTGAACACAATGATAAGAGTGTGTAAGCCGTATGATATCTCTGGACACAATGAAAAGAGTGTGTAAGCCGCATGATATCTCTTCACACAATGATACGAGTGTGTAAGCCGCATGATATCTCTGAATACAATGATACGAGTGTGTAAGCCGCATGATATCTCTGAACACAATGATAGAGTGTGTAAGCCGCATGATATCTCTGGACACAATGATACGAGTGTGTAAGCCGCATGATATCTCTGGACACAATGATACGAGTGTGTAAGCCGCATGATATCTCTGAATACAATGATACGAGTGTGTAAGCCGCATGATATCTCTGAACACAATGAAAAGAGTGTGTAAGCCTCATGATATCTCTGGACACAATGACAAGGGTGTGTAAGCCGCATGATATCTTTGCACACAATGACAAGGGTGTGTAAGCCGCGTGATATCTCTGAACACAATGACAAGGATGTGTAAGCCGCATGATATCTCTGAACACAATGATAAGAGTCTGTAAGCCGCATGATATCTCTGAACACAATGATAAGAGTGTGTAAGCCGCATGATATCTCTGGACACAATGACAAGGGTGTGTAAGCCGCATGATATCTTTGCACACAATGACAAGGGTGTGTAAGCCGCGTGATATCTCTGAACACAATGACAAGGGTGTGTAAGCCGCATGATATCTTTGCAAACAATGACAAGGGTGTGTAAGCCGCATGATATCTTTGCACACAATGACAAGGGTGTGTAAGCTGTATGATATCTTTGCACACAATGACAAGGGTTAGTAAGCCGCATGATATCTCTTAACACAATGACAAAGGTGGGCGGGCCGCATGCGACTAGTTAGCAAACAGAACATTAAAAAGTGCACAGATATTGAGACAGAATACAAAAAGTACACATATACTGAGATAGAACACAAAAAGTACACAGAACATAAAAAGTACACATACACTGAGATAGCACACTAAATGTACACAGAATACAAACAGTACACAGATATTGAGGTAGTACACAAAAACTACACAGAAAAACATAAGAAGTACACAGATTTGTTTAACACCATTCAAGAAATGCATTGGTTTAAGTGCAGACAGTTGTTTGGTAAGAAAAGGGAAGCACTCTTTTTAATGGGAAACGGACACAATAAAACTGCTGTCATCTCTTTCAACATCGCGCCATTCTCTTCTCCCTCAGATTTCGAAGAGAGTCATTCAGCTTTCGTCCAACACTTTGATGAACAGTTGTCTCTGTACCAGAGGGTGGCCATCGTGACTTTGGCAGAGCTGACCGGCAAGGAACACATCATAGGAGATGCCTATATGAGTCACGTGATCAAGTTCAACTCCCCTGATATAACCTTCATCACATTTGACTTTCATGAGTACTGGTAAGTTGATGTTTCATGGGAATTGATAAGTTGATGTTTCATGGGAATTGATAAGTTGATTTTTCATGGGAATTGGTAAGTTGATGTTTCATGGGAATTGATAAGTTGATGTTTCATGGCATTGATAAGTTGATGTTTCATGGGAATTGATAAGTTGATGTTTCATGGCATTGATAAGTTGATGTTTCATGGGAATTGGTAAGTTGATGTTTCATGGGAATTGGTAAGTTGATGTTTCAAGGGCATTGATAAGTTGATGTTTCATGGAAATTGGTAAGTTGATAATTCATGGGAATTGATAAGTTGATGTTTCATGGGAATTGATAAGTTGATGTTTCAAGGGAATTGATAAGTTGATGTTTCATGGGCATTGGTAAGTTGATGTTTCATGGCATTGATAAGTTGATGTTTCATGGGAATTGGTAAGTTGATGTTTCATGGGAATTGGTAAGTTGATGTTTCAAGGGCATTGATAAGTTGATGTTTCATGGAAATTGGTAAGTTGATAATTCATGGGAATTGATAAGTTGATGTTTCATGGGAATTGATAAGTTGATGTTTCATGGGCATTGGTAAGTTGATGTTTCATGGGCATTGGTAAGTTGATGTTTCTTGGGTATTGGTAGTTGAGGTTTCATGGGAATTGGTAAGTTGATGTTTCATGGGAATTGGTAAGTTGATGTTTCATGGGCACTGATAAGTTGATGTTTCATGGGCATTGATAGTTGATGTTTCATGGGAATTGGTAAGTTGATGTTTCATGGGCATTGGTAAGTTGATGTTTCTTGGGTATTGGTAGTTGAGGTTTCATGGGAATTGATAAGTTGATGTTTCATGGGCATTGGTAAGTTGATGTTTCATGGGCATTGGTAAGTTGATGTTTCATGGGCATTGGTAAGTTGATGTTTCATGGGCATTGATAAGTTGATGTTTCTTGGGTATTGGTAGTTGAGGTTTCATGGGAATTGGTAAGTTGATGTTTCATGGGCATTGGTAAGTTGATGTTTCATGGGAATTGATAAAATGATGTTTCATGGGCATTGATAAGTTGATGTTTCATGGGCATTGATAGTTGATGTTTCATGGGAATTGGTAAGTTGATGTTTCACGGGCATTGGTAAGTTGATATTTCATGGGCATTGATAAGTTGATGTTTCAAGGGCATTGATAAGTTGATGTTTCATGGGAATTGATAAGTTGAGGTTTTATGGGAATTGATAAGTTGAGGTTTCATGGGCATTGATAAGTTGATGTTTCATGGGCATTGATAGTTAATGTTTCATGGGAATTGATAAGTTGATGTTTCATGGGCATTGATAAGTTGACGTTTCATGGGAATTGGTAAGTTGATGTTTCATGGGAATTGGTAAGTTGATCTTTCATGGGAATTGATAAGTTGATGTTTCATGGGCATTGATAGTTGATGTTTCATGGGAATTGATAAGTTGATGTTTCAAGGGCAATGGTAAGTTGATTGTTTCAAGGGCACTGGTAAGTTGAGGTTTCAAGGGCACTCATACGGTTTTTTTGTTCATTGTGACTGGAAAGATTAGATTTGAATTGAACAAGATAGTTAAACCGTTGTTATAAAATCGTAAAGAAGCCACTGCGTTGTTGTTGTTCTGAAAAGCTGCTCCAGTGTTTTAAGTGTTCCGCAATAAAACGTTAATAGAGAATGTCATGAGAGGTTCATAAAATGCTCTCTGAGTGTGTGTGGTATACCTACAACATGAACATTGGCACCACAAGAGGCAACAACTGGCAGAGAAATGTCGCTGTTTTTAAGGCATAGCAATCTCAGGTCGAATGGTGATTTTATCGCTTTTTGTTCTACGTAATATGTGAGCCAGTGTTTTATGACCATTCGTTTTACAGCCGTGTTACTAAGACTTATTTACAATAGGGCGAGTAGGCTTGTCAGTTCATAAAGTTAGCATGACAGGTCAGACGGCTATATTTTCACCATGTCAAATCTTTATGGCAAGTTAATTATTGTACAAGTCAAACATTTAAATGACTGGTCACACAGTTGTGTCAACAAGTAAGGCAGGGGTGGGTGGGGCTGTGCTAGTTATTTCAACGTACGCAGAATGCGTCGTTTGAGAAGAGGAGCGGTGGTGCAGAGAAGGGATTGGGGAGCAGTAGCGACGAGAAGGTATAGTGGAGAAATAGTGAAGAGAAGGGATGGGGAAAGGTGGTGCAGAGAAGGGATTGGGGAACAGAAGTAAAGAGTAGGGATTGGGTAGCAGTAGTGAAGAGAAGGGATGGGGAAAGGCGGTGCAGAGATGGGATTGTGGAGCAGTAGTGAAGAGAAGGGTTTAGGGAGCAGTAGTAAAGAGAAGGGATTGGGAGCAGTAGGGAAGAGAAGGGATTGGGAGCAGTAGTGAAGAGAAGGGATTGGGAGTGGTGGAGTAGAGAAGGGATTGGGGAGCAGTAGTGAAGAGAAGGGATTGGGGAGCAGAAGTAAAGAGTAGGGATTGGGTAGCAGTAGTGAAGAGAAGGGATGGGGAAAGGTGGTGCATATATGGGATTGTGCAGCAGTAGTGAAGAGAAGGGTTTAGGGAGCAGTAGTAAAGAGAAGGGATTGGGAGCAGTAGTGAAGAGAAGGGATTGGGGGTGGTGGAGTAGAGAAGCAATTGGGGAGCAGTAGGGAAGAGAAGGGATTGGAACTGGTGGAGTAAAGAAGGGATTGGGCAGCAGAAGTAAAGAGTAGGGATTGGGTAGCAGTAGTGAAGAGAAAGGATGGGGAAAGGTGGTGCAGAGATGGGATTGTGGAGCAGTAGTGAAGAGAAGGGTTTAGGGAGCAGTAGTAAAGAGAAGGGATTGGGAGCAGTAGTGAAGAGAAGGGATTGGGAGTGGCGGAGTAGAGAAGGGATTGGGGAGCAGTAGTGAAGAGAAGGGATTGGGAGCAGTAGTGAAGAGAAGGGATTGGGAGCAGTAGTGAAGAGAAGGGATTGGGAGCAGTAGTGAAGAGAAGGGATGGGAACTGGTGGAGTAGAGAAGGGATTGGGGAGCAGTAGTGAAGAGAAGGGTTTAGGGAGCAGTAGTAAAGATAAGGGATTGGGGGCAGTAGTGAAGAGAAGGGATGGGAACTCTCTGCGAACACTGTTCACAGCTGCATGATGACTTACTTGTCCAATATTTCCAAAAATGAATTTTCAATAAGTCAAAGGGAAAGGTAAATAGTTTAGTGGTGGAGAAAAAAGAACTAGAGGAATATTTGTGTTATTTTTATTTTTTTTATTTTTAATATAAAATTGTGAGCCATGGGTTTATTCAGATCATTTATTGGTGACATCCATTTTAATTGATGATGATCTGGTCACGGCCAAAGGTAAATGGTATTGTACAAAACTCTTAGGGAATGGTAACATTTCCATTATTATTTTATAAACTATTCTTTTATTCTTTTTAATTTGTGATCCCAAGGCTTATTCAATTAATTAATTCAGTGACATTCATCATTACCATGCTCATACGTGGCTATATACTATAAACCTTTTATAACTATTTTTATAGTGTAGGCCAAGTACAAGTTATTGTAGGTGGAAGCAAGCTTTAATTAAATTTTTGGTTTATTGATAATTTCTATATTCTAGAATTACATTACAAAAATTGTGAATGAATGTATTCATATATTTATATGTTACAGACGAAGTGTGCAATCCAGCGATCCATAGAATGCCTAGTCAACGTTAAAAATACATTAGAATACCTAGGCAAAGTGTATAATGGCTTATTACTATTATTATTAATGGCTGGATGACACACTTTGACTGTAATATTAAGATGACAGAATATGAATCCTCTCATATGGATTGCTATCTAGAGCCGTTCACGTGGAAGATACCAAAAAAAATGGTACAATTTATTTATTCCGTCTAGTGATATGCGGGTGTGGGTGGGTGTGTGTGATGACAAGCTTAAAGGGCTAACATTCAAAGGAAAATGGTAAATTGTCTATTTCAAAGTTAATCCTGATCCAATTGGGATGGTAAACATGGATGTTTAGGTCCCAATAAGTTCGGTTGGCTAAAAAAAGGTATTGAAGACGTTTATAGCCTACCGATGGGAAAGTGTTCACGGACGGCTCTGCTGACTTTAGGAGAAGAACTGCTGGGTACGGTGCGCTTATTCAGTACCCAGTAGGTGGACCACCCAATGAAAAACTCTCCGGGCCTTGTGGGACTACAGCGTCAAACTTTGACGCGGAGCTTATAGCTATGCACAAGGCCTTGGAGAGAGTCCGTATCACTCTGGAAGGGACGGAACATGCGGGGCTCGATATTGTCGTCTTCTCAGACTCAAGATCCGCTCTTGAGATCTTGGAGAGGAGACAGGGTACCACAAGCTTGGTCGACGTCATTCACAACGACATATGCAGACTTGATGAAATAGGGTGCAAGGTTGAAATGCAATGGATACCAGGGCATGTCAACATCAGTGGCAATGAGATAGCTGACACTCTGGCGAAAACCGGGGCAGCCCAGCCTCAGCCAGAAGTACCAATGACTTTCTTGGGAGTCAAAAACTGGCTGGCGGACCACTTCAGGCAGAAGTGGTACAGGCAATGGGCTGACAACACGACCGCCAGAGGCGTCTATTCGAACTTGCCTACTCCTAGCAAACAAGACCCATGGTGGGGGTTAGGTCGTAGAGTGCAGAGTCTAGTAACGCAGATGCGCACCGAGCACTGCCCCCTGCGCACATATTTCTGGAGGTTGGACAACAACAGAGATCCTACCTGCCGGCACTGCAGCCTGGCCCCAGAGACCTTAGAACATCTGTTGACGGAGTGTCCCGCACTAGATCTCCCGGGGGAAGCCAGGGCGGTTGGAGGATCCTTTGTGAGGGACATGTTGTATGGCTCAGCTCAACAGATGGAGTTGATAGCCAATTTACTAGCCGGGGTCATAAGAGAGTAATCTCAGACCTTCACCAGAATATGTGCGTTAGTTAGTTAGTGGCGCTGCACACAAAAATTGTATGGGGGTGGGTTTCCAAGTCCTTGGGTACATTGTATGAGCGTTACTTTAAGACATAAAATTTTCATAAAAAGTTGTTAAGTCATTTTTTGAGGTGCGCAGAACGTGTGCGAAAACGAGTTTTGAATCTGTCGGCTTCGGTTTCGGCTGAAAGTATAGTTAAACTGTTGGTTTCGGCTTCGGTTCCGTCCGAAAGAATAGATAAGCTATTGGTCTAGGCTTCGGTTTCGGCCGAAAATCACCTTTAACTTTCGGTCTGGTTTCGGTTTCGATCGAATCAAAAAATCACTTTCGGTCGGTCTCTAATTTATAAACAACTGACCGTTTCTGTGGACTAAACCTTTTGTCTTGATTTGTTTTTGTTTCTTTATTGCAGTCGAGGAATGCGTTTCGAGAATGTATCAATTTTAACAGAGGGTATAAAAGATGTCATCAAAGACATGCGATACTGTTGGTAAGTTGATGAATGTCATCAAAGACATGCGATACTGCTGGTAAGTTGACGAATGTCATCAAAGACATGCGATACTGCTGGTAAGTTGATGAATGTCATCAAAGACATGCGATACTGCTGGTAAGTTGATGAATGTCATCAAAGACATCCGATACTGCTGGTAAGTTGATGAATGTCATCAAAGACATGCGATACTGCTGGTAAGTTGATGAATGTCATCAAAGACATGCGATACAGCTGGTAAGTTGATGAAAGTCATCAAAGACATGCGATACAGCTGGTAAGTTGATGAATGTCATCAAAGACAAGCGATACTGCTGGTAAGTTGATGAATGTCATCAAAGACATGCGATACTGCTGGTAAGTTGATGAATGTCATCAAAGACATGCGATACTTCTGGTAAGTTGATGAATGTCATCAAAGACATGCGATACTTCTGGTAAGTTGATGAATGTCATCAAAGACAAGCGATACTGCTGGTAAGTTGATGAATGGAGAACAGCGCATGTCACTCCAATTTACAAGAAAGGAGAGCATTCCGACCCTGCCAACTATCGTCCGATATCCCTCACTAGCGTCGTCTGCAAACTGTTGGAGCACATAATCGTAAGCTCTGTCATGAAGCATCTTGAAAGCCAAAATATACTCAATGACTGTCAACATGGCTTCCGAGTCAATAGGTCATGTGAGACCCAGCTTCTCGAATTCGTAGAAGACTTGATGACCAATCTGGAGAACCACAAGCAGACTGACGTGCTAGTAATGGACTTCGCAAAAGCATTTGACCGGGTGAATCATAGTTTGCTTCTACACAAACTCCAGATATATGGGATTCAAGGCACCACTAAAACATGGAT
>CAXITT010000096.1:273755-297978 GCA_964033795.1 Lymnaea stagnalis | reverse complement strand
AAGGAACGGTTGAGGCGACAACACTAGACACATTTGTGTCTATTGCCTCAAGCCTTCAAACCCCCAGTGCATGATTCCCTCACAAAGTGGCACTGGAAATCTGTGAAATTTCCTCATCAACACCAGGAACAGAAACATTGCAAATCCCATCTACATGCATAGGAGCCAAAATGATCAATAAATTGATCGTGGGCCCTTAAGATATAGAAGAAGAAGAATGTCATCAAAGACATGCGATACTGCTGGTAAGTTGATACCATCAAAAAAACTATTAACTTTTTTTTAAAATTCGCACTAAATGCTTTATTGAAATGTTGATCTTTGTTTGATGCCCACAATCAAAAGATTAATAACACAGCAGAATAAAAACCAACTTGCTATCATTTTGTATTTTCTCTTAACTTTTTAACATCGAACAACTTTTTAAATCGAATTTTTTGTTAATTGAATGAAGTATGAACGAGTTGATTTGTGATTAGTCAAGCATCCGCTGGCCACAATATTTGGCGTTGCGGGCTGCGGGGTTGGCCCCACACTGATTTAAAGTTTATCCACATATCCTTACTAAACTATCCACACAAAAATCAGAAATTGTTCCTCAAAACTTTGGACAACCATCTAGCTCTCGTGTTAGAGAGTACAGAAATGACTCATTAGGCCGGCAATCTATAATATCTTTCTAGGCTAGGACCCAAAGCACTCGTTAACTTCTATGATGATGCTAGGGTTCTACACGCGCCTACAAAAATAGCGCCTACAAAAATATATGTCACTACTAAAAACTTTGGATTGGATATTAAAAATTATATCTTTACTCAATTTATGTTTATTGTTATCAGAAGAATCTAGTTTTTTTTATATTATGATCATTTCGTTGCGGTTGACAGAGTTATGGTTTGAAAACCCACTTCGCAAATTAGACGTCATATGACCCACACATTAAAGTTGCTGTACGTGGGCGCTTGTCGGTTATTGGGACAATTGAATGTTGCTCAGGTTTTATGTTCAGTGTACAAGTGTCTGCACTTGTCTTTTATTGCTTTAACGTCGATGACTTTCTTGGCAGACACTTGTTGGCAACAATAAAAAAATCTGTTTCGTTGTGTTCAGGCTGGTTAGAATTGAGTGATGCGTTCACCTGCCACTATTCACCTGACACTCTTCACCAATCACTGTACATAATTCTGTGAGTGCCTTCGGTCTTGATATAATATAACTTTTTGAGAACCACTTTACTACCAGATCATGGACGAAACTGACATAAATTTGTGAATGACAGTCACAGGAACAGCTGTGCGTATACGACACTGACACCCACTCCTGTCTATTTCAATGAAGCTCACAGCTGCTGATATCTCATTTGATATACACACCTGTCTAAATATGTCAGTGATACACCTGCCAATATCTCAATACCATTCCCACATGTCAACACGTCAATGCTACCAACACCTCTTAGTATCTTAATGGCTGCCACACATGCCTTGACCTCAATGACGCTCACACCGGTCTAGTTCATATGATTGTTTTCCAGGGTGGATACGAAAGGCGTCATCTGTGAACAGAGGGGAGTCTTCCGTGTCAACTGTGTGGACTGCCTGGACCGGACCAATGTGGTGCAAACAGCCGTGGCCAGAATCGTCATGGAGACCCAGGTGAGACAATGTAAGGTGTCCTAGATCTCACAGACCGGCGTGCTCAAGACGTCGGGTCACCACCCGGTACCGGGCCACGAAAGCAAACTACACGGTCGCCAAAAGAAGAAATATAAACTGATATCTTTCGTGTTTTTTGTTTTGTTGTTGTGGGTGAGTTTCCATCTGAGTTTTGTTGTTGTGGTTGAGTTTCCATCTGAGTTTTGTTGTTGTGGTTGAGTTTCCATCTGAGTTTTGTTGTTGTGGTTGAGTTTCCATCTGAGTTTTGTTGTTGTGGTTGAGTTTCCATCTGAGTTTTGTTGTTGTGGTTGAGTTTCCATCTGAGTTTTGTTGTTGTGGTTGAGTTTCCATCTGAGTTTTGTTGTTGTGGTTGAGTTTCCATCTGAGTTTTGTTGTTGTGGTTGAGTTTCTATCTGAGTTTTGTTGTTGTGGTTGAGTTTCCATCTGAGTTTTGTTGTTGTGGTTGAGTTTCCATCTGAGTTTTGTTGTTGTGGTTGAGTTTCCATCTGAGTTTTGTTGTTGCAGTTGAGTTTCCATCTGAGTTTTGTTGTTGTGGTTGAGTTTCCATCTGAGTTTTGTTGTTGTGGTTGAGTTTCCATCTGAGTTTTGTTGCCCCCACCACACTCCGTTCCGTCATTCAGTTTAACCTAAAATGTCAACATAGAGAGAGAGAGAGAGTGAGAGAGAGAGGGAGAAAAGGAGAAAAACACAAGGAGAGAGAGAGAGAGATTGGGAGAGAGAGACAGGGAGAGAAAGAGACAAGGAGATATAGAGGGTGTGGGGGGTCTGTGTTGCCTATATGTTTACTGAAAACTTGATACTGGCTTCTTACGAAATATCAAAATTTTTGAAAACCTTGTAATGGCTTCTTACAAAATATCAACATTTCTGAAAACCTTGTAATGACTTCTTATGAAATATCAACATTTCTGAAAACTTGATACTGGCTTCTTATGAAATATCAACATTTCTGAAAACTTGATACTGGCTTCTTATGAGATATCAACATTTCTGAAAACCTTGTAATGGCTTCTTATGAAATATCAACATTTCGTAAAACCTTGTAATGGCTTCTTACGAAATACCAAAATTTCTGGAAAAAAACTTATAATGGCTTCTTAAAATATATTAACATTTCTGAAAACTTGATACTGGCTTCTTACGCAATATCAACATTTCTGAAAACCTTGTAACGGCTTCTTATGAAATATCTAAATTTCTGAAAACCTTGTAATGGCTTCTTACAAAATATCAAAATTTCTGAAAACCTTGTAATGGCTTCTAACGAAATATCAACATGTCTGAAAACTTTATATTGGGCTCTTACGAAATATCAACATTTATGAAAACCTTGTAATGGCTTCTTGAAAAATTTCAACATTTCTGAAAACTTGGTACTTTTTTCTTACGAAATATCAACATTTCTGAAAACTTTATATTGGGCTCTTACGAAATATCAACATTTTTAAAACTGGTGTAACTCATACAATTAATGTCCAGAAGTTGAATAGCTCACTGGGACAGCAATGACAATATAATCCTCAAGATATGAGATCAAAACAGAAGCCACAAGTAAATAAGTTGTTGCTGTCAAATAACAGTGATGAGTAGACTTGTTAAGATGGTATGGTGGACTTGTTAAGATGTGTAGAAATGTTAAGATGGCAGTCTTGTTAAGATGGCAGACTCGTTAAGATGTGTAGACTTGTTAAGATTTGTAGACTTGTTAAGATGTTTAAACTTGTTAAGATAGTAAAATCTATTTAAGCAACTGTCCTAAAGGTCACTTAATTCTCTTTGAAGGTTTCTTTCTCTTTCAACTTGATGAAAGGTCACATCTATCACTATTAATAAATGGTCATATCTATTACTTCATTAAAAGGTCGCATCTATCATTTTGAGACGATGCCGGTAGTCTATGTATTTTTTGAGATCAGAATTTGGCATTACAACTCATGAAGATATCCTATAACAAATTTCTGTACTATGAAACTGAAAACATGGACTTGACCGAGAAATATTGGACTTGACCGAGAAATTTTGACGTGACCTAGAAGTATTGGACTTCGCCTAGAAATATTGGACTTGGCCGAGAAATATTACACTTGACCTAGAAATATTGGACTTGACTGAGATATATTACAGTTGACCTAGAAATATTGGAGAATGTTAGCTCTGAACCAAGCCAAACGAACTCTTGGTGTTTGACTCATGAAGAACCATAAAACGATCCACCTAACAAACCCTGACCCAACAAGGCAAATAACGCGTGGGAATCATCATAGACTCCTTCATCATAGGGGGCAACGTGTGGTAGGCGTGAAGGCGTAATTATGCATTTTACCCCACCTGGGGCAGATGTCGTCTACAAGTCTTTTCCATTCACCTCGATCATGTGCTTTACATTCCAGTTGCTTCCAGGTGTATCCCATACTTTGTCTGCCCCTGGCTCCTGTTTTCATGTATTTCATACCTTGTGTGTCTGCCTCTAGCTTGTGTCTCATTGTGTCCCATACATAGAGTGTCTGCCTCTAGCTCGTGTCTCCATGTATTTCATACTTTGTGTGTCTGCCTCTCGCTCGTGTCTTCATGTATTTCATACTTTGTGTGTCTGCCTCTCGCTCGTGACTCCATGTATTCTTAGACCTTTGTCTATTTCATTTTCCTTCTGGATTTCATGCTAGGGATTTTCTGGTGATGTTTTGGGGGTTTACGAAAAAACAGTGGGCCCTATCCACCGCCATCTTTTCCGTATGATGTTAGTAATATGCTTTAGGTATGCACTGCCCTTAAGCCTTTGTTGGTGATGGTGTTAGGCCATTTTATGTTGAGTATATCTTTCTAAGGCATGTGTTTATGAAGGTCTGTACGTGCTGCGGGATGCTGGCAGTTGTTCACCAAGTTTCGGCTCTAAAGTGTAGGATTGCTTTGTCATTTGTGTTGAAAATTCTGACTTTGGATTGTAAAGTCATCTCCTTTTACTCCTATATTTTTTTAATAACACAAATTCTGATCTAGACTTTCCAATTCTAGCCCTGACACCAGCTTCGGATACACCATGATGTGAATGGTGCTGGCTAATTATGTGAAGGCCTCAACTTCTTCCACTTCCATTCCTGTCAGAGAGATGAGCTCTTGGCTGGCTGAGTTTACCTTCATGATCGTTGTCTTGCTTGTATCTATATTGATTTCGAGCTGTGTTGAAATCATGGCTTTTGTCTTTTCCTGCATTTTTTGCTGGTTGTGGGACAGAAGTGCAATGTCGTCTGCGAAGTCTAGGTCATTCACTTGTTCCCAGTGTGTCCTCTGTGTCCCCTTCCTCTTTTTGTCTGAGGATTTTTTCTCAAGGCAGTCAATGGCAAGGATGAATAGAAAGGGGGACTCCTGTTCCGGCTGTAAAGGCATCTGTGAGTCTACCTTCGTGTACCAACCTGAATGCCATTTCTTTGTAATAACTCTGAATACTCCTGACTAGTTTTCCTGGTACTCCATAGTGCCGGAGAAGTTTTCAAAAGGTTTGTCGGTCCAGATTATCCAATAAATTTAGATATAGTGGGGAGTTCCATTCGATGAACTGTTCGACAATGATGCATAGTGTTGCAATTTGATTTGTGCTGGATCTGTTTTGGCGGAAGCCAACCTGTTGATCTCGTAGCTGCATGTTGACCTTGCCCTTCATTTTATTTAGAATAATTCTATGAAAAATCGTTCCTGGTACTGACAGCAGTGTAAGTCCGCTGTAGTTTGCACAGTTGCTGAGATCCCCTTTCTTCGGTATCTTGTGTCCTTGCTATTCTAGCATGCTCAAAGGGCTCTTTCGTAAACTCTATTTAAAGAAGAATATCTTTAAATGTCTCTTAAATAAGTCATATATTGTTTTTAAATTACATCAAAGGCTGGGGCAAAATGTTCCATAGCTTAGGCGTTATGTAATCAAAGGTGCACACTCCGAAGGACTTCCTTTTGTGTCCATCCACACTGGGAACTCTGAGTAGGACTTTGATGAAGAGCTCAGCATCTTGAAAGAGATATGTTTCGAAACTAAGTTCTTTCAGAAAACCGGGTACGAAGCCTTCCATATACCTTTACGTCAGGGGCATACTTATTTCAGAAAATCAGGTACAGAGCCTGCCATACAGCTGTACATCAGGGGCAGAATTTCGATCGGATTATCTAATTTAAAAAACCCCTCTATAAAACATTTAAGAAACGTTGTTTTCCTTGTGAAAATGACATGGTCAGATGACATTAATTGAACTGACACTCAAAATAAAATATTATTAGACGAAATAAATATTTGAATTACACAGTCGTCTTTTTCACATCAGTGAGAAGCATAAATCTGTTGCTTTTCTCCTTCAATGATATTTAGCTGAAACACAAAGCAAGTACTCACTATCTAGCTGAAGCTCAAAGATAGTATCACTATCTAGCTGAAGCAATGAGCAAGTACTCTTTATCTAGCTGAAGCTCAAAGATAGTATCACTATCTAGCTGAATCAATGAGCAAGTACTCTTTATCTAGCTGAAGCTCAAAGATAGTATCACTATCTAGCTGAATCAATGAGCAAGTACTCTTTATCTAGCTGAAGCTCAAAGATAGTATCACTATCTAGCTGAAGCATAAAGCAAGTACTCACTATCTAGCTGAAGCTCAAAGATAGTATCACTATCTAGCTGAAGCAATGAGCAAGTACTCTTTATCTAGCTGAAGCTCAAAGATAGTATCACTATCTAGCTGAAGCAATGAGCAAGTACTCTTTATCTAGCTGAAGCTCAAAGATAGTATCACTATCTATCTGAAGCAATGAGCAAGTACTCTTTATTTAGCTGAAGCTCAAAGATAGTATCACTATCTAGCTGAAGCAATGAGCAAGTGCTCTTTATCTAGCTGAAGCTCAAAGATAGTATCACTATCTAGCTGAAGCATAAAGCAAGTACTCACTATCTAGCTGAAGCTCAAAGATAGTATCACTATCTAGCTGAATCAATGAGCAAGTACTCTTTATCTAGCTGAAGCTCAAAGATAGTATCACTATCTAGCTGAAGCATAAAGCAAGTACTCACTATCTAGCTCAAGCACAAAGCAAGCACTCACTAATAAAAAAATTCTTTGCGAGTGTTGATCAGATAGTGCCGCTCTATATTATATTACCTATTTGAAAATGTCTTCTCACTAAAGTAGGCAGTGCCAAAACTGAAATGTATTCACGACCGAAGGCTTCTCCATCTTAATTCATTTTATATAAATAAGTCCACAATTTTCTTCTTTTTTTTATCTGTCATTCATTATATATTTGTATTGCATATCTATCACTTCACTTTGAAGTTCAGATGGAAGCGCATCAAACCGGTTTTGAAATATTATGTGTTGTTTTTTCCCCACTGGCATCGAGATGGGGAAAAGGGTCTTGAAACTGGTGTGTCGTGGGTCCTGAAACTGGTGTGTCGTGGGTCCTGAAACTGGTGTGTTGTGGGTCCTGAAACTGGTGTGTCGAGGCAGAACTTGCACTTGGACAAATTAGCAAGGGCTAAGCTTTGTTGCTCTTAGATGCAGGGATAAGCTTTGTTGCTCACAGACGCAGGGATAAAGCTTTATTGCTCAAAGACGCAGGGATAAGCTTTGTTGCTCAAAAAAAACACAGGGATAAGCTTTGTTGCTCACAGACGCAGGGATAAGCTTTATTGCTCACAAACGCAGGGATAAGCTTTGTTGCTCACAGATACAGGGATTAGCTTTGTTGCTCACAGACGCAGGGATAAGCTTTGTTGCTCACTGTTGCTCAAAAGAAACAGAGGGATAAGCTTTGTTGCTCACAGACGCAGGGATAAGCTTTATTGCTCACAAACGCAGGGATAAGCTTTGTTGCTCACAGATGCAGGGATTAGCTTTGTTGCTCACAGACGCAGGGATAAGCTTTGTTGCTCACAGATGCAGGGATAAGCTTTGTTGCTCACAGACGCAGGGATAAGCTTTGTTGCTCACAAAAGCAGGGATAAGCTTTGTTGCTCACAGATGCAGGGATTAGCTTTGTTGCTCACAGACGCAGGGATAAGCTTTGTTGCTCACAAACGCAGGGATAAGCTTTGTTCCTCACAAACGCAGGGATAAGCTTTGTGTTCACAAACGCAGGGATAAGCTTTGTTGCTCACAAACGCAGGGATAAGCTTTGTTGCTCACAAACGCAGGGATAAGCTTTGTTGCTCACAAACGCAGGGATAAGCTTTGTTGCTCACAGACGCAGGGATAAGCTTTGTGTTCACAAACGCAGGGATAAGCTTTGTTGCTCACAAACGCAGGGATAAGCTTTGTTGCTCACAAACGCAGGGATAAGCTTTGTTGCTCACAGATGCAGGGATAAGCTTTGTTGCTCACAAACGCAGGGATAAGCTTTGTTGCTCACAGACGCAGGGATAAGCTTTGTTGCTCACAAACGCAGGGATAAGCTTTGTGTTCACAAACGCAGGGATAAGCTTTGTTGCTCACAAACGCAGGGATAAGCTTTGTTGCTCACAAACGCAGGGATAAGCTTTGTGTTCACAGAAGCAGGGATAAGCTTTGTTGCTCACAAACGCAGGGATAAGCTTTGTTGCTCACAAACGCAGGGATAAGCTTTGTTGCTCACAGACGAAGGGATAAGCTTTGTTGCTCACAGACGCAGGGATAAGCTTTGTTGCTCACAGACGCAGGGATAAGCTTTGTTGCTCACAGACGCAGGGATAAGCTTTGTTGCTCACAGACGCAGGGATAAGCTTTGTTGCTCACAGACGCAGGGATAAGCTTTGTTGCTCACAGACGCAGGGATAAGCTTTGTTGCTCACAGACGCAGGGATAAGCTTTGTTGCTCACAGACGCAGGGATAAGCTTTGTTGCTCACAGACGCAGGGATAAGCTTTGTTGCTCACAGACGCAGGGATAAGCTTTGTTGCTCACAGACGCAGGGATAAGCTTTGTTGCTCACAGACGCAGGGATAAGCTTTGTTGCTCACAAACGCAGGGATAAGCTTTGTTGCTCATGGCATTTGAGTGAAACAACTTTCCCCCTTCCCTTCATCAACACTTAACCATATTAGCTTAAACTCAACTTATCAGATTTGTCTCAAATTTATTTAGGAAGAAAGTTCCATAATATTTATAACAACTTATAACAATTTTCCATTGGAGAATTACAAGAAAAAATTTAATCTTGTTGATTCTATTAGGTGCATAAACACTGTTTTTACACACATGTTGATTTGTGTTGATACTGAATTTGTAAATAAAATATTATTTTATTAATTTAACTTAATAAAGCTTCTGGTGGCCCGATGCACAGAATTTTAGAACCTCCGATCTCTTGCTGCGGCCATTGAAATACGAAAAATTTATGGTGTTGTTCTTGAACAAAACAAAAGATAACAGTCATATCCTGGAGAGATGAGAACCATCGCAAATTCTGATGAAACCGCCCGATGCCAGTTATATCTATTTGAATAACTGTCCTAGATATTGATGCCAGTCGCAGATATCGATGACAAGTCGTAGATATCGTGCTGTGCTTAAATTGGTAGGGTTGACGACCGACTCGGGTTCCTGTAACTCGAGAATGTTACGGTTACATACGTCCGACTCTTGCTTTCATTTTAGGTCTGTTTCAAGGACGCTATCAATGGGACTTGGGGCAAACTAGGGCGATACAGCTTCGTGGAGCTGTGGATTCCCCGACTCGATCAAAGATTCTCAAACTTTGTCGTGCGTTTCACACCCCCCCCCACCCCCAAAACAAAAAAAAAAAAAAAAAAAAAAGAAAGAAAGAAAAGAAAAAGAAATAAAGAGCCTGACACGTTGTGTTTCTGATTATTGGGCCCCAAAAAGAGATTTTAACTTTTTTTAAAAAAAATCTCTTTATGAACTGATTGTTCAGGTTTGTTTCGGAATACCTGTGGAACTTTTTCAACTGGGCACGGGGCTCCGCGACAAAAACATTTGGAAGCACTTGGATTAGATGAAATGATTTCTTGTTAAACATGACGTGAGAGAGTTTCAAGTTTTCAAGTTTCCTTGCGTCTTGAGGAGGGAGCAAACTGATATCGTTGGTGGTGTTAAACTTTGTGTGGGTTAACTCTGTGTTGGTTAAATTTGTGTGTTAAATTTTGTGTTGTTAATTTTGTGTTGTTAAAGTTTGTGCTGTTTAACTTTGTGTTGTTCCATTTTGTGTTGGTTAACTTTGTGTTGGTTAACATTGTGTTGGTTAACCATATGTTGGTTAACCATGTGTTGGTTAACTTGTGTTTTTTAACTTTGTGATGTTTACCGATGACATTGAATTGAAAAGGTTGTCTTCTGTGTACTGGCAGAATCCATCTTTGGAAATAGTTTCAATTACATTGATTGGTCCTCACTGGGCTTCGGTCAATAGCTTCTACTTTACATTAATAGGTCCTGAGTGGAACTAGTTCAATAGTTGCTACTTTCAAGTATAGGTCCTCACTAGACCTAGTCAATGGTTGCTACTTTACTTTACAAGTATAGGTCCTCACTAGACCTAATCAATAGCTGCTACTTTACTTTACAAGTATAGGTCCTCACTAGACCAAGTCAATGGTTGCTACTTTACTTTACAAGTATAGGTCCTCAATAGACCTATAGTCAATAGTTGCTACTTTACTTTACAAGTATACGTCCTCAATAGACCTAATCAATAGTTGCTACTTTACTTTACAAGTATAGGTCCTCAATTGACCTATAGGCAATAGTTGCTACTTTACAAGTTTTGGTCCTACCTGAGCCTACATCATCCTTAAAACATGTTGATATATTAATCAATGTTTGCATTACTTCTTTATATTAGAAACTCATTTAACTCATTTCTTGGTTCATTGCAGAAATGTGCGAACATCATTTTTTCTTCAGGGTTTGTCAGAATTCGCTCTTTTCTATAAGGAGATTGTCAGAATGTACACTCTTTTAAGGGGCTTGTCAGAATGTGGACTTGAGGTCTGGCTTGGAATCCATTTTTATCATCTTTTATTTTCATGTACATAGTTAACTGTAATATTTCCTTCTCTTGATGAGTTCCATTCTTATCATCTTTTATTTTCATGTACCTAGTTAACTGTAATATTTCCTTCTCTTGATGAGTTCCATTCTTATCATCTTTTATTTTCATGTACCTAGTTAACTGTAATATTTCCTTCTCTTGATGAGTTCCATTCTTATCATCTTTTATTTTCATGTACCTAGTTAACTGTAATATTTCCTTCTCTTGATGAGTTCCATTCTTATCATCTTTTATTTTCATGTACCTAGTTAACTGTAATATTTCCTTCTCTTGATGAGTTCCATTCTTATCATCTTTTATTTTCATGTACCTAGTTAACTGTAATATTTCCTTCTCTTGATGAGTTCCATTCTTATCATCTTTTATTTTCATGTACCTAGTTAACTGTAATATTTCCTTCTCTTGATGAGTTCCATTCTTATCATCTTTTATTTTCATGTACCTAGTTAACTGAAATATTTCCTTCTCTTGATAACTTCTCTTTTTCTTTTAATTTAGCTTTTTCCCATTCCCTTTTTCTCTTCTGCTACATTTTCATGGCTTTTCTTCTGGCTTCATTGTTATATTTGTCTCATCTTTCTGGTTCCCCTAAAAGTCATAATCTTGATCAATTTGTCGTATTCCCTTTCTACATCAATTTATCATATTCCAATTCTCTGTCAATTTATCATATTCTACTTCTCAACATCTCAGACCTGTTTACTCTTACGATTTTGGCGTACACTGTACGATTTTCAGGTATATACATTATATATACTGCATGGTTTTTTTACTATTAAGATAATGTATGGAAAGATTTTGTGATGATTTTGTACGATTGTAACAGTTTGAGGGTAAACAGGTCTGCATCATTTAATTATATTCCACTTCTCGGCCAATTGATTCCCATGCGTAGTTACTGATCTTCCATCGAGCGCCTCTCCAGGTGGCGGGCTGGGCAAAGCCCACCAGAGTTGACCGGTACTTGGGAGATAAAATAACCGGGGTGGTCCAAACTCAGCACCTACTGCCCCTTGTAACGTGGAGGGGTCCACGGAGGTTGAGGAACTTTACCCAGATTTAAGGTAGCTACCTAGAGAGCTGTAAGGGGCAGCCCCTCTCTCTCTCTCTTTCTCTCTGTGTCGGTGATGGAAGATCTTCTCTGTGTCGGTGATGGAAGATCTTCTCTGTGTCGGTGATGGATGATCTTCTCTGTGTCGGTGATGGATGATCTTCTCTGTGTCGGTGATGGATGATCTTCTATGTGTCGGTGATGGATGATCTTCTCTGTGTCGGTGATGGATGATCTTCTCTGTGTCGGTGATGGATGATCTTCTATGTGTCGGTGATGGATGATCTTCTCTGTGTCGGTGATGGATGATCTTCTATGTGTCGGTGATGGATGATCTTCTCTGTGTCGGTGATGGATGATCTTCTCTGTGTCGGTGATGGATGATCTTCTCTGTGTCGGTGATGGATGATCTTCTCTGTGTCGGTGATGGATGATCTTCTCTGTGTCGGTGATGGATGATCTTCTCTGTGTCGGTTAGGTTCACTGTTTGGGGAACCACGCTGCTTTGATTTCCACTTTATTACCATGGGTCCAGAGAAAGAGGTCGAGAACCTTTAGAACTTAACTGACCAGGACATGACCTGTTTACATCTATTAATCCATTGCCCGCCATATAGAAAGGTCATAGAAACCAGGGCTTGGAATTGTCCCGCCAGATAGTGAAGAAAGAGCTAATATTCTCTGCCAAGTTTATACCATGTCCAAAATTTGGCCCGCCAAGGCGTTGAACACGGCCCGCTGTGTCTATGTGTACAGCTGTAGAGGAGAGACGACCTCAAATGGGTTTATCTACCTTGTACACGGCCCCTGTCTCTATGTGTATAGCTGTGGAAGAGAGACGACCACAAGGGGTCTCTCTACCCAGTACACGGCCCCTGTCTCTATGTGTATAGCTGTGGAAGAGAGACGACCACAAGGGGTCTCTTTACCCAGTACACGGCCCCTGAGTCTATGTGTATAGCTGTGGAAGAGAGACTACCTCAAGGTGTCTCTCTACTCTTTACACGGCCCCTGTGTCTATGTACTTAGTTCTGTAATAGAGACTACCTCAAGGGGTCTCTCTACCCTGTACACGGCCCCTGTGTCTATGTGCTTAGCTCTGTAATAGAGACTACCTCAAGGGGTCTCTACCAGTACACGGCCCCTTGGTCTCTGTGTTGACCTCTGGGGCAGTGACGAGATCATCGGCCTCTCTACCCAGTACACGGTCCGCTGGTGGGGTACTTCCTACTTCCCATGTGAGAATATAAGAAGAGTGGGAAATGGTCTGACAAGAAGAGTGGGAAATGGTCTGACAAGAAGAGTGGGAAATGGTCTGACAAGAAGAGTGGGAAATGGTCTGACAAGAAGAGTGGGAAATGGTCTGACTTAGTGATCAGAAGGATACGTATTTCTCTGGATTAATTATGTGCAAACCTGAAATTTTTATGACTTCAAACTTTACTTCAAAATATACGCTTTAAACCAAATACCTTTAGTTGTCTCTACCCATTTCAACGAACCATTTCAATGAACGTTCTGATCTTCTCCTCTAATGTTTTCTCGTCTCCTCTCTTTCTTTATTTAGTTTCCCCCTCTGGTTTTCTCCTATTAATACGATTATATATCTTTCTATAGATCAATGTTCTTTCGCGTTATCTTAACTCTAGCTCTTATCTTTATCGCTCCTTAACTCATCGATATATATTCCCCCCCCCCAACCACACGCCTTCTATAGTCCTACTTTTTCCCACTCTTGTCTCTCTTTTACCAATATGTTAACGGATTGTCACAAAATGACTTCATTTGTAAAACATTTCTAACTTGGCCAAGCTACGACGTCCCTGATTAAAGGACTCTAGCATTGTTAAACTTAGTCAAACCAACAACGAACGCGATTAAATGACTCTAGCACTGTTAAACTCAGTCAAACATACGACGTACCCGATTCAATGACTGTCGCACTCTTAGCTGTGGTCAGACTTAGACCTATTCCTACCCCAAAGGTAACCGCCTTAGTAGTCTGTCACCTCCACTGACTGTTGGTCTCCCTATGAAGGACGGCAATGTTGAATAAGGACATTTTAATTGTCACCCCACGCCCGATATCAACACAGCTAACTTTTTAGTCACATAAACTTAACACTCAACTCAATTAATTTTAACCCAGCTCTTCTAAACGTACTTTCATAGGCACTGTTATATATTTAGACCTGAGTTCGGTGACCTCTTTTGACAAATTAAATGATATGATATCTGCTCAGAAATCTGTTGGACGCCCCATGTCATTGAAAGATTGGCAAAAGTAAAAGAGACCCATCTATTCCCTTATTTCCCAGAGAAAGTGATAGTATTCCTGATTGGCTCCCAGAAAAAGTGATAGTATTCCTGATTGGCTCCCAGAGAAAGCTATAGTGATCTTGATTGGCTCCAGACAAACTGATAGTATTCCTAATTGGCTCCCAGGGAAACTGATAGTATTCCTGATTGGCTCCCAGAGAAAGTGATAGTATTCCTGATTGGCTGCCAGGGAAACTGATAGTATCCCTGATTGGCTCTCAGAGCAAGTGATAGTGTTCCTGATTGGCTCACAAGGAACCTGATAGTATTCCTGATTGGCTCCCAGAGAAAGTGATAGTATTCCTGATTGGCTCCCAGAGAAAGCGATAGTGATCTTGATTGGCTGCCAGAGAAAGTGATAGTATTCCTGATTGGCTCCCAGAGAAAGTGATAGTGATCTTGATTGGCTGCCAGAGAAAGTGATAGTATTCCTGATTGGCTCCCAGAGAAAGCGATAGTGATCTTGATTGGCTGCCAGAGAAAGTGATAGTATTCCTGATTGGCTCCCAGAGAAAGGATAGTGATCTTGATTGGCTGCCAGAGAAAGTGATAGTATTCCTGATTGGCTCCCAGAGAAAGCGATAGTGATCTTGATTGGCTGCCAGAGAAAGTGATAGTATTCCTGATTGGCTCCCAGAGAAAGTGATAGTGATCTTGATTGGCTGCCAGAGAAAGTGATAGTATTCCTAATTTGCTCTAAGGGAAACTGATAATATTCCTGATTGGCTCCCAGAGAAAGCGATAGTGTTCCTGATTGGCTCACAAGGAAACTGAAAGTATTCCTGATTGGCTCCCAGGGAATCTGATAGTATTCCTGATTTGGCTCCCAGAGCAAGTGATAGTGTTCCTGATTGGCTCCCAAGGAAACTGATAGTATTCCTGATTGGCTCCCAGAGCAAGTGATAGTGTTCCTGATTGGCTCCCAAGGAAACTGATAGTATTCCTTATTGGCTCCTAGAGCAATGCGATAGTATTCCTGATTGGCTCCCAGAGAAAGTGATAGTGTTCCTGATTGGCTCCCAGAGAAAGTGATAGTATTCCTGATTGGCTCCCAGAGAAAGTGATAGTATTCCTGATTGGCTCCAGATTGTAATAAAATATAGAGACAACATCCAACGGGGATAATGTCCTGTTTGGTTTGTCAACATTTCCTAGACCTTGTCTGAGAAGATGTCACTTTTAACAACGGGGATAATGTAGGAGGAAGTAAGTAAGGTGGGAAAGAGAAAGTGGTTGAGGTAGTTAATGGGGCGGTAGGACATGTGCAAAACTAAAAAAGGTGGAGAGCGCCATGGTAGGGAAGATGGGAGAGAGAGGGAGAAGTTGTGAAAAGTAGAGACAGAGAGGGTATATGGAGCGTGTGGGGAGGGGAGATCTGATAGCGAATGGGAAGGAAGAGGTTAGGGCAGGGAAGGTAATGAAGAGATGGGAGAGAGAATGTGAAGGCAGAGGTTAGGACAGGGAATGTAATGAAGAGATGGGGGAGAGATTGTGAAGGTAGAGGTTAGGGCAGGGAAGGTAATGAAGAGATGGGAGAGAGAATGTGAAGGTAGAAGTTAGGGCGGGAAAGCTAATGAAGAGATGGGAGAGAGAATGTGAAGGTAGAGGTTAGGGCGGGAAAGCTAATGAAGGGAGAGGAAGAGTTCAACATCAAAATCATTTAACATTACCATAGGCGTCACTCCGCGCATCATGAAAAGTCTATCATCCAAACTGAACCACCCCAAACTGAATCAGCCCCATTCTGACCCACACCAGCCTATCCACTCCCAACCTGACCGACACCAACCTATCCACTCCCAACCTGACCCACTCCAACCTAAATCAACTTTCAATCTGAACCACCCCAACCTGACCCAACTCCAATTTGACCAACCCCAATTGAAGCGACACCAACCTACCCTCTCCAAAACCTGACCGCCCCCCCCCCCCCCAAGATCCAAGGCTAGGTAACAGATTTGATTTAAATCTTATCAGTTATTTTGTAAGCTGTACCAGTAATGGCCAGGCTGGTGGCTTGAATTGATTATCTCTGCTCTTGCTCCTAATTATCTCAGCATGCTCGAATGATTCAAGGGAGATATTTATTAGAACCAGAAACATGATGGATTACCTTGCCAGAAGAGTACATTGAAGTGGCAGTAAAAAATATTATGGATTGAAAGTTTAAAGTGAACAGTGCTGCTCAAACCTTCAAATTAAATTTGTGTTCCGCTCAAGGGCTGAGAGTCGCAAGGCCAATGTATCTTTCCTTGACACGTGACGTAAGACGCCTGGCCTAGACAGGGCTGACGCCTGTGCCCGTTGGCTGATTGACTTGTTCAAGTTTTAAGACAATCTGAACTCTACTTACTCGTCCTATTGTGTGCAGCATACTGAACTGTCTGCTTCCTTTTAGGGACTATCTTAAGGAGATCTGAGAGGCCCTCTTCTAACCTACTAAATCATGTGTAACATACCCTATGAAATCATGTGTAATATACCCTATGGAATCATGTGTAACATACCCTATGAAATCATGTGTAACATACCCTATGAAATCATGTGTAACATACCCTATGAAATCATGTGTAACATACCCTATGAAATCATGTGTAACATACCCTATGAAATCATGTGTAACATACTCTATGAAATCATGTGTAACATACCCTATGACATCATGTGTAACATACCCTATGAAATCATGTGTAACATACCCTATGAAATCATGTGTAACATACCCTATGAAATCATGTTTAACATACCCTATGAAATCTGGTGTTGTAAGATGTTTGTGTGTAGTGAAAGAACCGATATTTGTCTGTGTGGTTTGAATGTAAGAATTCTAAGGTAGGGTTGGTAAATGTACAAAAGCTTCCATTCTTTACTTGGCCGAGGCCAAAAATTTGTTTCATGCAAACAATAATTTATATAAATCTGTTTTTATATATCAATTTATATCACAACAATTTTAAATAGCGCTTTCGGAAACAACAATATTTAACAAAAACTTTAAATAAGTGCTGAAGAAAAATTGTGTATTAGTATTAGTTTTTAAATTGTTTTGATCAAAAATACATAGTACCGATTTCACATTTAGAAACCTGTTGTTAAGCTTAAGAATCGATTACTCGATTTGTTACTCGAAGTTATTTTCTCCTTTATTTTCAATTCCTTGTGTTCCATGTCAACCTAATTTTATGTCCCACGATCTTAACTGCTCTGTCAGGCTGCGTCAGTTGTTGTGTTTGTTCATCTGATGCTTTTTCTCATGTCAGTTGTTGTATTGGTTCATCTGATGCTTTGTCTCATGTCAGTTGTTGTATTGGTTCATCTGATGCTTTGTCTCATGTCAGTTGTTGTATTGGTTCATCTGATGCTTTGTCTCATGTCAGTTGTTGTATTGGTTCATCTGATGCTTTGTCTCATGTCAGTTGTTGTATTGGTTCATCTGATGCTTTGTCTCATGTCAGTTGTTGTATTGGTTCATCTGATGCTTTGTCTCATGTCAGTTGTTGTATTGGTTCATCTGATGCTGTGTCTCATGTCAGTTGTTGTATTGGTTCATCTAATGCTTTGTCTCATGCCAGTTGTTGTATTGGTTCATCTAATACTTTGTCTCATGTCAGTTGTTGTATTGGTTCATCTGATGCTTTGTCTCATGTCAGTTGTTGTATTGGTTCATCTGATGCTTTGTCTCATGTCAGTTGTTGTATTGGTTCATCTGATGCTTTGTCTCATGTCAGTTGTTGTATTGGTTCATCTCATGCTTTGTCTCATGTCAGTTGTTGTATTGGTTCATCTCATGCTTTGTCTCATGTCAGTTGTTGTATTGGTTCATCTAATGCTTTGTCTCATGTCAGTTGTTGTATTGGTTCATCTGATGCTTTGTCTCATGTCAGTTGTTGTATTGGTTCATCTGATGCTTTGTCTCATGTCAGTTGTTGTATTGGTTCATCTGATGCTTTGTCTCATGTCAGTTGTTGTATTGGTTCATCTGATGCTTTGTCTCATGTCAGTTGTTGTATTGGTTCATCTGATGCTTTGTCTCATGTCAGTTGTTGTATTGGTTCATCTGATGCTTTGTCTCATGTCAGTTGTTGTATTGGTTCATCTGATGCTTTGTCTCATGTCAGTTGTTGTATTGGTTCATCTGATGCTTTGTCTCATGTCAGTTGTTGTATTGGTTCATCTGATGCTTTGTCTCATGTCAGTTGTTGTATTGGTTCATCTGATGCTTTGTCTCATGTCAGTTGTTGTATTGGTTCATCTGATGCTTTGTCTCATGTCAGTTGTTGTATTGGTTCATCTGATGCTTTGTCTCATGTCAGTTGTTGTATTGGTTCATCTGATGCTTTGTCTCATGTCAGTTGTTGTATTGGTTCATCTGATGCTTTGTCTCATGTCAGTTGTTGTATTGGTTCATCTGATGCTTTGTCTCATGTCAGTTGTTGTATTGGTTCATCTGATGCTTTGTCTCATGTCAGTTGTTGTATTGGTTCATCTGATGCTTTGTCTCATGTCAGTTGTTGTATTGGTTCATCTGATGCTTTGTCTCATGTCAGTTGTTGTATTGGTTCATCTGATGCTGTGTCTCATGTCAGTTGTTGTATTGGTTCATCTAATGCTTTGTCTCATGCCAGTTGTTGTATTGGTTCATCTGATGCTTTGTCTCATGTCAGTTGTTGTATTGGCTCATCTGATGCTTTGTTTCATGTCAGTTGTTGTATTGATTCATCTGATGCTTTGTCTCATGTCAGTTGTTGTATTGGTTCATGTGATGTTTTGTCTCATGTCAGTTGTTGTATTGGTTCATCTAATGCTTTGTCTCATGTCAGTTGTTGTATTGGTTCATCTGATGCTTTGTCTCATGTCAGTTGTTGTATTGGTTCATCTGATGCTTTGTCTCATGTCAGTTGTTGTATTGGTTCATCTGATGCTTTGTCTCATGTCAGTTGTTGTATTGGTTCATCTAATGCTTTGTCTCATGTCAGTTGTTGTATTGGTTCATCTGATGCTTTGTCTCATGTCAGTTGTTGTATTGGTTCATCTAATGCTTTGTCTCATGTCAGTTGTTGTATTGGTTCATCTGATGCTTTGCCTCATGTCAGTTGTTGTATTGGTTCATCTGATGCTTTGCCTCATGTCAGTTGTTGTATTGGTTCATCTGATGCTTTGCCTCATGAAAATTAAACCGAGCAATTTCTTCAGATTCTTTTTTTGCCTAACAAAAAACACACCAAAATGATGCGACAGTGCATGACTTGTCTCCTCCTGGACATAGAACAGTCTAATCGTGGGACACGCACTGAAATCAGTTTAATACAACAACAAAAATTCTTCAAAATCTGTTAGCGGTTTGCTCCTTTAACATGAACAAATCAATTAAGTTAATTAAAATACTCTTTACAAGTACTCGGAGTTTGGGCTATTTGGACCTAGGTTGGTGTGTTTGTGTGTGTCGGAGGCGGGGTAAAATGTGCCAATAAGATGGATGATCTGGCCTCTTGTATCACACGTGAATTGACGCTTTGAGCGTTTCTACACTACATAGTAGCTTACCCTTGCCAGGTTGGGAACGCAAGTTTTATGTTCACGCAACCAGGGCTGAATCGTCATTTACATACGGGGCATTGTAGGAGCGGCCGCTGGTGAGTGGTGCCATTGTCAAGGTCATAGGTAGATCGCGTGAAGGTCGGATTCCAATTTTTTATGACAGAATGTAAAATAAGTGATGTAAGAAGTAATTTAATCTATGTTGAGAAAAAAATTTCTAAAATTGTTCCAAATCAAAACTCGTACACGAAGCCATCCTCACCTCTAATTTCTGACCAATCTAATCCCTAATTCCTGATAAATCTTATCACTAATTCCTGATCAATCTAATCCCTAATTCTTGATCAATCTAATTCCTATCCTGATCAATCTAATCCCTAATTCCTGATCAATCTAATCCCTAATTTTGCTCGGCAGACAACTAGTTGGAAAAGGACTGATGCGGATTACTTAAAGATGATCAGGGGTTATCTTTCCCTAAATACTGGAATGTTGATATGGGTGTGGAGCAGTCTTGAAATGAGTTGGTAGTGGGTGGGATACAACTGGAACGGTCTGGATATGTGTGTATAGCGGATGGGATACAACTGGAGCGGTCTGGATATGAGTGTATAGCGGTTGGGATACAACTGGAGCGGTCTGGATATGAGTGTATAGTGGATGGGATACAACTGGAGCAGTCTGGATATGAGTGTATAGTGGGTGGGATACAACTGGAGCAGTCTGGATATGAGTGTATAGTGGATGGGATACAACTGGAGCAGTCTGGATATGAGTGTATAGTGGGTGGGATACAACTGGAGCGGTCTGGATATGAGTGTATAGTGGGTGGGATATAAGTGTAGCGGTCTGGATATGAGTGTATAGTGGGTGGGATATAAGTGTAGCGGTCTGGATAAGAGTGTATAGTGGGTGGGATACAACTGTAGCAGTCTGGATATGAGTGTATAGTGGGTGGGATACAACTGTAGCAGTCTGGATATGAGTGTATAGTGGGTGGGATACAACTGGAGCAGTCTGGATATGAGTGTATAGTGGGTGGGATACAACTGTAGCAGTCTGGATATGAGTGTATAGTGGGTGGGATACAACTGTAGCAGTCTGGATATGAGTGTATAGTGGGTGGGATACAACTGGAGCATGGATATGAGTGTATAGTGGGTGGGATACAACTGGAGCAATCTGGATATGAGTGTATAGTGGGTGGGATATAAGTGGAGCAGTCTGGAAATGAGTGTATAGTGGGTGGGATACAACTGGAGTGGTCTGGATATGAGTGTATTGTGGGTGGGATATAAGTGTAGCGGTCTGGATATGAGTGCGGAGTTTGCGTGATGTGTGGAGTAGGTTTAATACGTGTTGGGAGTAGCCGGGATATGAACGGAGAACTGTCTGGATATGGATGGATAATTGTCTTGATTTTGATTGATATTTAGATGGATATGGATGTGATTTTTATGGATATGGGTTCAGAGTTTACTGGATATGTGTGGATAGTTCGATGGATATGGATGGAAAGTTGGGAAAGTTAGAAGATTATTTTCTGTGGATAAATTGAATATCATGTGTTTTCATATCTTGATTAATTTTTTATAGTTTATAACTTTGGGCTGTTGTCTATTGTGTTTGAGAGAGGGGTGTTGGCCCCGTATGACAGAATGTGCATGGAAATGGAAACAAAGCATGGGAAAAGCTGACACAAAAAAGAACGCCGCTAAGCAACGAACGTATCGGCAAGAAGCCTTCATCAGCGAACACAGTTAAAACATAATTAAATGTAAAAAGATAACTCTTAGCTGTAATGAAAATATCGGAGAGAACAGCAAGAGGAATGTGAGAGAGCGTAAGTAGGCCAGAGGTGACAGAATGAATATGTAGAAATGGCATATAGGTTATGAAATGTGCCTGGAATTTCATCGTTTTAATTTCTGCTGAAAAATAAGCAAAGAATATATATATATAGAACTCAGACATCAAGAGGGTGGTGATGTCATCATAATTGTAACTTGATTTTTATATCTGGAACTTGTAACGCTACCACTTAATTAAATTGTAACGGCACACTGTCACACTCCAGTACATTGTAACGGACGTACTACACTACTGTACATTATAACGGACGTACTGTCACACTACAGTAAATTGTAACGGACACACTGTCACACTACAGTACATTGTAACGGCACACTGTCACACTACAGTACATTGTAACGGACGTACTGTCACACTACAGTACATTGTAACGGCACACTGTCACACTACAGTACATTGTAACGGCACACTGTCACACTCCAGTACATTGTAACGGACGTACTACACTACAGTACATTGTAACGGACGTACTGTCACACTTCAGTAAATTGTAACGGACACACTGTCACACTACAGTACATTGTAACGGCACACTGTCACACTACAGTACATTGTAACGGACGTACTGTCACACTACAGTACATTGTAACGGGCACACTGTCACACTACAGTACATTGTAACGGCACACTGTCACACTCCAGTACATTGTAACGGACGTACTACACTACAGTACATTGTAATGGACGTACTGTCACACTTCAGTACATTGTAACGGACACACTGTCACACTACAGTACATTTAACGGACATACTGTCACACTACAGTACATTGTAACGGACACACTTCACACACAGTCAATTGTAACGGACACACTGTCACACTACAGTACATTTAACGGACATACTGTCACACTACAGTACATTGAAACGGACATACTGTCACACTACAGTACATTGAAACGGACACACTGTCACACACAGTACATTGTAACTGTCAATGATGAAAACATTTCCTTTGTTACATTCCCAGTTCCGCAAACTCGGCCTGCTGCCCCCAGAGGAGAATCTGCCTAGTAGCTGTAGGAGGACATACCAGCAGATCTGGGCCAACAATGGTGACGTCATCAGCAGACAGTACGCTGGGACTGCCGCTCTGAAGGTCGGTATTATCAACAAATGAGTCAGTATTCAATAGTGTCGGAGACTACAGCCAGTAGCTTAAGGTGTGGCTTGGGGGTGGTATGGAATGTGGAATGAGGTTGTGGTATGGGGGTGTGGTATGGGGGTGGTAAGGGATGTGAAATGAGGTTGTGGTAGGGGGGTGGTGTGGAATGAGGTTGTGGTATGGGGGTGGTTAGGGATGTGGAGTGAGGTTGTGGTATGGGGGTGTGGTATGGGGGTGGTAAGGCATGTGGAATGAAGTTGTGGTATGGGGATGTGGAATGGGGGTGTGGAATGAGGGTGTGGTATGGGCTATGTGGTATGAGGGTGTGGTATGGGCTGTGTGGAATGAGGGTTTGATATGGGCTATGAGGGTGTGGTATGGGCTGTGTGGAATGAGGGTGTGATATGGGCTGTGTGGTATGAGGGTGTGGTATGGGCTATGTGGTATGAGGGTGTGGTATGGGCTGTGTGGAATGAGGGTGTGATATGGGCTGTGTGGTATGAGGATGTGGTATGGGGGTGTAATATGGGAATTATGGCAGAGTGGTATAGATAGGGAATGGTATTTGAAATAGTGTAAACTAGCTGACTTGGCTAATGGGGTACAATTGTTTGTGGTTTAGGAGGGAGCTTGATATGGGCTGATTTTTAAATGTGGTCAACCGGCTTATTTCTCTACAGGGGACAAGTACGCCGGTGGTTTAAGGTTTAAGGTCCATGGTACGGGACCATAAGAGCCTGATATTGGAATACTGTTAACCATCTTACGTGGCTACTAGTAGAAACCCTCCACGGTTGTCAATACAATAAAATAAGATTTACAGACAAATTGTCTAAAACTCCATAGTTTTACGGGCAAAGACAATATTTTGACAGACACATTTTTAAAATTAACTTGTTAAAACAATGAAGTTCAATATATAATATATGTATATATATATATATATATATATATATATATAATTCCGTCTATGTCAAATATACATATAACTATGTTTCTATGACTTTGTCGTTGGGCCATGATTCTGTCATTTGACAATGACTGTGTCACTAACTGGGTTAGTGGCATGGTAAATGGCAATTAGACTCGGGTGAGGGCAGTGTAAAGTAGGAAAATTATTTTAAATTTATTAAATGGCCTTAAGCAAAGAAAGTCTGTTTATAAATTATGTTTAAAAATTTGAAGAAAATATAATTTCAGTTCCTTCTGCATTTATTTGGAACCCTGTGGCTACATTGACGACATTGCTACCTTTCTGTATAGACTTTCTTTGGCTTCTTTGAGCTCCTAACTACCTTTCTGTATAGACTTTCTTTGGCTTCTTTGAGCTCCTAACTACCCTTCTACACAGACTTTGTTTGGCTTCTTAGAGTGCCTCATTGCCCTTCTACACAGACTTTGTTTGGCTTCTTAGAGTGCCTCATTGCCCTTCTACACAGACTTTGTTTGGCTTCTTAGAGTGCCTCATTGCCCTTCTACACAGACTTTGTTTGGCTTCTTAGAGTGCCTCATTGCCCTTCTACACAGACTTTGTTTGGCTTCTTAGAGTGCCTCATTGCCCTTCTACACAGACTTTGTTTGGCTTCTTAGAGTGCCTCATTGCCCTTCTACACAGACTTTGTTTGGCTTCTTAGAGTGCCT
>CAXITT010000096.1:238630-273658 GCA_964033795.1 Lymnaea stagnalis | reverse complement strand
TGCATTTTAAGATATTTAAAATTATTTTTTTTTTTTTAGTTTATTTACGACGATTTATGGCGATTGTCAACCGTGCTGCCCCCCCCCCCCCCCCCCCCCCCCCCCCCCATAAACTTCATTTTGCGTCTTTGTTTGGTTAGCAAAGAAGTTATTTTGTTGAGGAATGTAGACAGACTTGTGTGGGATTTTGGTGTCTTTACAAGGAATTTTTTTTTCTTTATATATTTAATTTAGCACATTTTACTATGGATATTAATTGCAAGGGTAGAAGCAAAATATGTAAGCCGTGTACAGATTACATTTCATATCTACCTCAACCATGCATGACGTATCCTGGCAACTGCCTTTGAGTTTAATGAAAGATGAATATACTGGCTATTGGATGGTTCTATTTTTCTTGGCAGTGTGTAAGTAAGTGACATCTACCAGAAAGTTGTGTCATCTAATCTACGACATTTAAAAGTCATTAGTTCTCTCTGTATTTTTTTTTTTTTAAAACAAGTGCTTAAATGTATTCCGTATTGGAAGAAGAGTTGTCCTTCTTTCGGGTCTCTATTTCCACTCAGTCACAGATGTCTTCGTAACGCAGTGGCGGTGTATATGTTCTTTTATCCCCGTGAAATCTACCCGCACAGATAAGTGCAGGCGGTATTCTCTTGCCTAAGGAAACGTCTTGTAACTAAACACGGGTAATAAACCTGCCTTACATGTTAGGCGTGGCCATCTCGTTTTCTCATCAATCTTGTCCATGTAAGGCAGTGGCCCTTACCCTGGGGATATCGCGTGGCCCTTACCCTGGGGATATTGGGGATATCGCTCAGACAGCGGCCGTTAAGTTGCAGCGGATCTAGTATCACTATCTCTAACGGAGTTCAAGAGAAACTCAGGTTCCATATTTAACTCTTGGCGGCAGTGCAAAGCAACTGGGGATTTTCATTGGCTGATATTTTTAGATCATGGAAGTTCAAGGTCAGTGGAACTTTATATGTTCAAGTAAATTTAAATACACTGGTTTTTGAAAATCCTCGTTTTAGTATAAATGTTTTCTAGATAAAAGGGTCAAGTCAATGTCACCAGTTTATTAATAATGGTCTTAATATATATATATTTATATATAAATAAATATATTTATCTATTCTAAATATATTTATATATTTTTTTTTTAAACTATAAAAAAAACAAGAGGTTATTCAGATTAAAACTTAACTTTAAAAAAAAAAAACAATAAAAATAGGAAAATAAATGTTAATGTTGCTTAATTGATAAGTCGTGAATAAATTATTGATATTGTTACACAGCACAGTGTGAAAGAAATTATGTACTTTCAGGAAACATCATTGCTAGACACTTGACCTAGTCAAATAAGTTCGTGCCATTGTAAATGTTCAATTATTGTATACACTGAGCGTGGTGTGGTTACTATATCTAGATCATGCCGCAGACGTTGTCCGAACACGCCAGAGACGCTATCAGATCAAAGACTGAAAAAAAAGAAAGATTTATAATTTGTGCCAAGTTGGCGTGTCCACAACATTAGCTACCGTATATACTTGCGTGTAAGTCGGAGAGGGGCGACCTATCCCGTTGACGTCACTAGGATAGGATATACCGCGCCATTACAACCCATTACAGTTTCTCTTTGTCATTGTTATTGGGTGTGGAGTTGTCATTTATAATTTAAACCCCTCTTGGTGTCCCTTGTCTCGAGCACAGGACAATCAGTGTATATGTTTATTAAAGTAACGCTGACCAGATTTTCTGGATGTCAAGTACGAACACAAAGGCTCACTGCAACCGAGGCATAGTAGTGGGGGCGGGGACATCATTTGAGGACGGCAGGGTGGGGCATTTGTCTCTCCCCCCTGAATTTGCAGGTTTTATTTCAACTTCTATTTGCTGTGGCGCCTCCAGTAATAAACAACTTAACAAGTTGACCAAGCTTTGGTTTTGCCCTCACCCCTGGAAAAAACTGAAATTACGCCCCTGGAGTGGGGGGGGGGGGGAAATGTGTTGGGCATAATTATCCTTCTGTACATCATTTTGTTACAAACTGTTTTGAACACTTTCATCAATAGCGTCTAACAAATTTCTATTTTCCAGTAATAAACAACTTAACAAGTTGACCAAGCTTTGGTTTTGCCCTCACCCCTGGAAAAAACTGAAATTACGCACCTGGAGTGGGGGGGGGGAAATGTGTTGTGCATAATTATCCTTCTGTACATCATTTTGTTACAAACTGTTTTGAACACTTTCATCAATAGCGTCTAACAAATTTCTATTCTCATGAAGCATATCATGAAACTGAGGACATGTTAGATCCATGTTACACTGAACAATCCAACTATCTCTCAGGGTGGCTGGCTACTTTCAGCTGCGCTTTCTCAGGCGTCCAAACATTGTTTACCTGAGAGATGCTCGCTCCGTGGATGCATTTGTGCCGGGAAGGCTGAATGAAAACTCAAGCAGTAGTTGCACATTTACAGAAGGTACACCATTGAAATATTTGCACCCATTTTTAAATGCTTTATATTAACTTCGCTTTTGTTCGTGGATAGCTGGCTAAATCTTCGGATGGCTAATTGACCCACTTCTCGTCAACCTATTGAGCTGAAACTTGGCACTTAGACGCCTTGCCGATGACAGCACATTCTATCAAATCTTCTGCACCAACCCTCACAAATCATTTTCCCTGTTTTTAAAAGGGAAGATGAAGGAAATATGATGCCAATGATTTCACGAAATAAAATTACCAATAATTGCGCTAAATGAGTGTTATATAGAGCTTGTTTACATAATTTTTCTCGTGCGTGCCCTCTGATTGACCCTGCATGAGACGCTGTGTTCACAAAGGGGTGTGGCTTAGTCTTTTGATCTATTCGTGTTTATGCCGCCAACCACTAAAAATAATTAATCTGTTCCAAATAGTATTTTGTAGAATGAATGTGATTGCTCTAGAAATGCCATGTAGCTGCTCGAAGGCAGGGCTTAGACGTCGGTAGACCCACCTATATAAGGGATTGACAGGCTCGGAGGGACGGAGATTCAGATAGATTTTATTTACTTTACGAGACGTGTTTTATTCTTTGTGTATTTGTGAGCTTATATGTGTTTATTTCGCATTATTCATTTGCACATTATTCTAACTGTATTAACTGTGTACCGGTACAAGATCTACCATACTGTAAGTTGAAGATTGTAATTATTTTTTCTTTTCTTTTGTAATTATCTTAAGACTTAATAAATCTTATTAATTGTAACTAGAAACTGTTTTGGGTCGTATCTTTACTATTGTTGATTCTGTGGTATCGTCCTTTGTTAGGCACTGCTTAGAACGAGCCAATTAAAATTAAACTAGGAGATTACTTTCTGCCAACACCAGTCAGTGCGTAACACTGAGATTCTTACAAATAGCACAAGTGCGTGTGGTGCCTACTAGTTTCTTTTGTTTCTCTGAAATACTTGGTGAAATAAATCTGCGGTTTAAAACCTGGTGGGTATAAGAATATTTATATAGACTAGTTCAGGTAAGTAAAAAAAATATTTAAAAAATTGCGGTTGCGAGCCTGAGGGGGGGGGGAGGGGGCACCACTAATTGGGAATCTTATAAAATACGTTACTTGTGTGCATGTTTTCTCAAATTTGCAGCCCTCCACCCCACAATTTATAGATATTATATTTTATACGAATTTATATCGAACACTATTTAGTTGTTTTTTTTTTAAATTGATCTACAGAAATTTTTTGCGAGTTCCATGCTTCCAGCTTCCCTGGGAAGATTTTATTGACACAAGTGACACTTCTTTCTACATTGCCCCAGGAAGGGAATACTTTTAAAGTCACTCAAAAGAATGTCTCAAAATCTTCAAATTGAACATACCAAAACTGCCGACATGTTACACATGTACCAAAGAATCCAAAAAAATTTTTTTGCTATCTCTAATCCATGTAGTTCACCTGCTTCTTCCAAATCTCGTAAACTTGCTGCGAATAATGAATAGAAAAAAATTCATGTTCTAACCTTCGAACATTACCTGACATTTTAGCAGGAGACTCCTCAATTCCTCAGCTACTTCAACCAATGTTGCAGTCTGACGTTTAATCTTTTTGACAGTTACCTGAAACACAGCAGCTTGGTTGTGTAGGAAATGAAACCACATCTTTGCAGTTGGGTTTTCAAGAAACTGTTTTAGCAGTACGTGCTAGGAACCCAAATTTCTGTCAAAGTTTCGAAGACAATGACTAAGTAACACGAAAACCGAAAGTCACCCTTCACGCACAGGCTGCCAAGATAGTCTCAAGCGGTTTCACTCAGGTGCAGAACTAATGCCTAGATTAACGAAAAATGTTCCGCAACGATGGCGATGAAATTACTCATTGCGCTGGCTTTAGTGGAGAAATAAGATAAGACAAATGAAAATAAGGCAAACAAGTCGTCGCTGCCTAAAGTACGGACAAATACGGACACAACTATTAGTACGATAAGGGGGTCTAAAATATAAACTGTCTGTTCTAAATACGGTCGTCTGATAACACTTTAATGATCACGTGGTTTCTTTCGTAGATTATGACGTAGTTTATGACGATTGCCTTTCAGTTTTTAAGTTGTTATTCAAATATTTGTTTGACGCAATTTGACTATAAAGCGGTTAATACTTTCTTTTTAAATGTCCACGTAACACATCCAACTAAAGTGGAGGCCTATCTGAAGGTCAACCAGAAATAACCACTTTGACAACTCCAAACTAAGGTTGCGATCTATCCAGTGATTCTTCCTATCCAGTGGTGCGACCTATCCAGTGGTGCGACTTATCCAATGGGTATATACGGTATCTTGCTAGTTTCGACAATCATGACATTGCGTTGGCTTCCCTGTTCAATGCCACAGATCATTAATGAACTACAATCTATAGAAATATAAACGCCTCCCATTCAATAGTTGCAAGTGCATGTCTGATGGGCTTCTGAGTTGTAGCAGTTTCGTAGGAGGGTTCTCAAGCTCCTAACCCCGTTGCCTCCCAGATCTATCACCATTTGCCCACAGGCAAACATTGACTAGATACCACCGGGTTGGGAAGGGGGGGGGGTTGTTGGGGTATGGGGTGTTTTGGGCACGGGTGTTGGTGGTGTGTTGGGGGTGGTGATGTTTTGGAGGGTGGTGGTGTGTTGGGTGGTAGTAGTGTGAAACTTAACATTGGACTTGATTGCAGTACAACAAAATAAGCCGTGAAGCTTTGTAGAATCATCAGGATGTTGTAGTGTAGACAATGTCTTGACCTAATGATTAGGATGTTAATGTCTGAGTCTTGACCTAATGATTAGGATGTTATACTCTGACTGTGTCTAGACCTAATGATTAGGATGTTATACTCTGACTGTGTCTTGACCTAATGATTAGGATGTTATACTCTGACTTTGTCTTGACCTAATGATTAGGATGTTTTAGTCTAAACCAGGGGTCTCAAACTCGCGGCCCGCGAGCCATTTGCGGCCCGCAAGACGATATTTTGCGGCCCGCTACATGACAGCAAAGTTTAGTGTTAATGCGGCCTGCGCGTTTTCCCCATTCTCATCGCTATGATGTGAGCCACCGCGACGCTTTCTGTTGAATCTCACCGACTAGTCTAATTGCGATTTTTATTATGTTTATATATGTTTGTATGTTGGTTATAATGTTAAGAACCTTTTTAAAATCGGACTAAAAGTTTTTATTTTATGGCATTTTATATGACAAACATGGCCAGAGTGTGGTTTTGAGAAAAGTTTGTAAAAGTCAGCAAGTGGGTAATGCACAAGCCTAATTGTGTCAATCGTAGCAATCTGACAGAGTAGCAAAGAATCCTTGTTCAAATTCCCACTCTAAGTGTTGACAAGTGAGGTGTTAGTCAAATGGATTTTTCTTAGATAAAAAATCAAAATTCATTCTCCCTACAATAGTCTCTTCCTTAGCATCACTCAGACCCTACCTCCTGCGGCCCCCGGATGATTCGAGTTTGAAACCCTTGGTCTAGAACAGCGGTTCTCAACCTGTGGGTCGCAACCTCTTTGGGGGGTCGCGGGACCCTTTTCCAGGGGTCGCCTAAGACCATCTGAAAACACATATCCTTACAGCGATGAAGTAGCAACGAAAATAATTGTCTGGCTGGGGGTCGCCACGACACGAGAAACTGTATTAAAGGGTCACGGCACTAGAAAGGTTGAGAACCACTGGTCTAGACTGTCTCTTGACCTATTGATTAGGATGTTATAGTCTAGACTGTGACTTGACTTAATAGTTAGGATGTTGTAGTATGGACGAGGCCTTGACCTAATCTATAGCATGTTGTACTATAGACAATGTCTTGACCTTATGATTAGCATGTTATAGTATGGACAATGTCTTGACCTAATGATTAGGATGTTATAGTCTAGACCATGTCTTGACCTAATGATTATGATGTTATAGTCTAGACTGTGTCTTGACCTAATGATTAGGATGTTAAAGTATGACCATGTCTTGACCTAATGATTATGGACGTTAATAGCCTAGACTACTGTGCTTTGACCTAATGATTAGGATGTTATAGCATGGACAATGCCTTGACCTATAATAAGAAACATTATGTTGCTGCATCTGATAATAAATTAACTATATAACTTCTATGATCAGTAAGCTTACGCTTAACAATTTTGTTTACTGATTTTTTAAAAAATCAATATGTTTTTAATGGACCGAAAAATTCTGCGGTGGGGGGGGGGGGGGGGGGGTGGGCTGGGTGGGCCGTGGAAATCAGGGGAGGACCTAGGTGTACCGTGGAAATGTGGGGGCACCTAGGTGTGCCATGGAAATATGGGGGCACCTAGGGGTGCCGTGGAAATCAGGGGAAGACCTAGGTGTGCCATGGAAATCTTGGGGGCACCTAGGTGTGCCTTGGAAATCTGGGGGGCAACTAGGTGTGCCTTGGAAATGTGGGGAGCACCTAGGTGTGCCGTGGAAATGTGGGGAGCACCTAGGTGTGCCGTGGAAATGTGGGGGGCACCTAGGTGTACCGTGAAAATCTGGGGAGGACCTAGGTGTGCCTTGAAAATCTGGGGAGGACCTAGGTGTGCCGTGGAAATCTGGGGAGCACCTAGGAAATCTGGGGAGCACACAAAGACACATTCATTTGTTAACACTGATCTCATAGTGGTATGCCAGAGTCTGGGCACACTAAACTCATTTGTTGACACTGATCTCATGGTGGTATGCCAGGGACTGGGCACACTAAACTCATTTGTTGACACTGATCTCATGGTGGTATGCCAGAGACTGGGCACACTAACACACACACATATTTGTTGACAGTTTTGCTGATATACAACTGACTGAGCAACTTGCATATACTTGAATGAACGAGTGGATGAACGATTGAATGAATGCATGATTGAATTATTGACAATTGTTTTATCTACAGGGAGACTTTACCAGGACAGGGGAGAGAAAGCTGTCAGGACTCATGAAGGACGGGGTCAACTCAGCCAGCAGGTCAGTTCCAATAGATATCTTTGTTTACTACTTAATCATCAATGATATAATATATCGGGGCACCAATGTATGTGAACATCACTATCTATGTGAAAAGCAATAATCTATGGGAACAGCAATAAAGTATGGGGAAATCAACAATGTATGTGGCTCGTCAAGTTTCTTATTTGCACATAGGGATCATAGCAATATTAGAATGACATTGATGTATAGATATGATGACAATATTAGAATGACATTGATGTATTGGCATGATGACAGTATTAGAATGACACAGCTTTATTGTTTAACCAGAACAATTTATGAATGAAAGCAAGTTTTTAAATAACATACATTTCAATCAATTTGTCCAAAACTAATATTTTAATCAATTTGTCCAAAACTAAATATTTCAATCAATTTGTCCAGAACTAAATATTTCAATCAATTTTTCCAAAACAAATTATTTCAATCAGTTTGTCCTAAACTGAATATTACTATCAGTTTTTCCATACATTGTTTCAGATATTACCTGAGGTTTCGTGATGCCTACAGGCAAGCAGCCATTGACTTGACCCTTGGTCAGCCAGTATCAGAGTCACTCCTTGTACCATCCAGTGAGGGAGATGAGGTTGATATGGCAGAGGCATCAGAGAAGGAGGAGAATGTTAAAATGATGATTGAGGATTGTAAGAAGATGTTGATTGTGGAACCTGAACAGTGTCTTGGTGGCTGGGGTGTCATTAATGCTGACCCTGTGTGAGTACAACTAATTTATGTGTCTCAGTAAGAGTAACTGACGTGATTGGCTGAGTTAATAAGGCAAACTGCTGTGATTGGTTGAGTCAATAAGAGAAACTGCTATGATTGGTTGAATCAATGAGACAAACTTCTGTGATTGTTTGATATCATGAGACAAACTGCTCTGATTGGTTGAGTAAATGAAGAAACTGCTGTGATTGGTTGAGTCATTGAAAAAACTGCTGTGACTGGTTGAGTCATTGGAAAAACTGCTGTGATTGGTTGAGTCAATGAGAATTATTTTTTTTTTAAATATATTTATAACCATACATAATAATGACATATTAATGTGTGTGTCTTACAACAGAGAGGGTGACGGCGACCAGCAAGATATGGACATGATTATTCTACTGAGCCAGCGGTCACTCTACATTGCCTGGTATGATGATGATAAGGAACAAGTGACCAAATACCAGCGTATTTACCTGGAGGATATTGACAGGATAGAGATAGGTGATTGGCATATCATGGTTGACTGATTTTTTTAAATTAAAACTCTTGCAGCACTATTTTGTACAAATTTATTGTACTATATAATGAACATCTTATTCTTTAGACTTATTTCATCCAATTGGAAAAGCTCATTAAGTTGCATGAGCTCTCTTAAGATGGAGCTTTTTCACAAGCCCTGCACTTATTTTACAAATATTTCATTAAAAATGAACTATTTACCTAACAAATATTAAAATATATATATTCTTGTAGGGAATAGAATGAACTAATACAATCTTTATGAATCAAATGAAAAACTCAAGATTTATGCAAATGAGAGCTTTATTTGCATAATATGTGCATGCAAATGCAATCATTTTTTTTACACTTGGAATAATTATGTCTTACTTGTAGCATTTTCTTAAGTTACATGATTGTTGAAGCCTAAATAATTCCTAACAAACTTTTGAATGATATTCAATGTGAAAAACTGCATAAAATATTCCATGGGGGGGACTGCTAATGCTTTTTGACATATTTCAAGGTCACATATTTTTTCAAGCATTTATAGGGTTCACTAAATACAAAATAATTGCTATAAAATGACAGAACACTGTAAACTATTTATGGAAGCTGGCCATTTAAATGATGAGACGAGCAAGAAATGTGAGAAGCAATCTGATTAACTGGTACAAAGACCAGCCAACCCAATCTCAAAGCTTGTATTATTGGACACATGGATCGGCCTTTCCTCTTTTTTGCCATTCGACTCTGGGTCTAGGCATCTCAACAGGGTTAAATCTCAGAAACATTCATAAAAATAGATATACATACATCATTTCTCAGTTTAACTTATACATTTGAAACATGGAAACAAAATGCTGTCCAGATATGTAACAAAAAGGTAACATTTTCTTAAATATCCATGTTTGAATGGTTTGCATTCTGGAATAACATGTCCACAATTGAAAGATTTGTGTACAAGAAGGACATATCTCTGATTAAATGATTTGTAGGAATGACAAGTCAATGATTGAATGATTGTACAGGTATGATATTCCATTATTAAATGATTTGTGTTCAGGAGTGACATGTTCATGATTGAATGATTATACAGGTAAAACATTCCATGATTGACTAATTTATGTACAGGTATGGAGCCAGCGATGTTCAAATCCAAGCATCCATGTATGAGGATTGTCTACCATTTTGGGGCTGATGAAGGGCTTTTCCACATGTTCCGATTACCTCCTACGCGATTCTTCAATAACAAATCTACTGGCATAATGTCACAGGAAGAGGCAAAAGGTTTGAACATGCTGTCCGTCATTTTGTTCATACTATCCATCATTTAGTGCATTCTAGCAATCATTTTGTTCATACTCCGTTGAACCATTTCCAGGGGATGATACTGACAGTAGCCATATTTTATAAAGACATGACCAACGTCAAAGAAACTCTGGTCGAGATCCTTTATACTAGGACAAGGTTCAGTACAAATTTTAAATCATTTCTATTTAGTGGAATAAATAAAACAATGAATTTGACAATCAACACTTGTAAATAAAACAATGAATTTGACAATGAACTCTATTATATAAAACAATGAATTTGACAATCAACACTTGTAAATAAAACAATGAATTTGACAATCAACACTTGTAAATAAAACAATGAATTTGACAATGAACTCTATTATATAAAACAATGAATTTGACAATCAACACTTGTAAATAAAACAATGAATTTGACAATCAACACTTGTAAATAAAACAATGAATTTGACAATGAACTCTATTATATAAAACAATGAATTAAAAAAATTAACTCCTGTGTAGCCCTTGAAACCAGTGAAATATCCTCTTCCATACCAGGCACAAATGCATTATGAATCCTCTCTACAAACGTAGAGCCAGAATGATCAATACATTGATCATGGGCCCTTAATATATATTAGAAGAATAAGAAAAATTAAGATCATTTTCCTGATGTTTTCATCTGTTTTAAAAAAAATAATTTTTTAACAAGATAGTTGACAAGGCGTGTCAAATTATTAATTTTAGTGTTTATGTTACGGTCAATTTGATTATTCAGGGCTGTTTTCATAATGCTTGGTCATTATAAATAATGACCAATAAAATCAGGCAATTCAATAATTTTGTATTTGTCTACGACAATCTAGGATAATTTATTACATTGCCCGGTCATTATAAATACTGCTATTATTTCTCTGGTCACTTTAATTAACTGACAGCAATTTGGCAACTTGTGTATGGTGTAATTTATAGTCTGTAGAAGAAGGTGCACTGCAAAATGAAACAGGGTCAAATTCTTTAGCGGAGCTAGGTCCAAGTCAACATAACGAGGAGGAACTATTGATAGTTATGTTCAACCTTCAACTTCGTTACCTGAACCAAGTTCTAATTTCCACAACAACGAAAGAAAAATAAATGTCTCCGAGCCATCTGATATTCAAGTCTACAGGCATGAAAAATGAACGTATGAAGGTTATGAAGATTCCTCAGAGGATCCCAATGTGAAAAAAAGAAAAGCCGAGATATTAAAAAATTTGCGAGATTTCGGCAAGTAATCTAAAAAAACAAGCTGAAAAAATGCTTCAAACCACTAATTCAAAATACCCGGCCGCTAAAAAGGGTGACACGGTTAGATTGCGAGTCCCAGATGATGAAAGAAGTTGCACCGATGGAAGAAATATTGTGGCATTTGTTCTTGAAATAACAGATGCCAATATTTATAAGTCAGGCACAAAACATGGAATCCTAAATCAACTTTATGCTAGGAAACAATTTACAATATGTAATGAAAAGTTTATTTATGCCAAAGAAATTTATCAGTCAGAGATTTCACTAAGAGAATGTGCAAGAATGTCATCCAAGACTGGGGGCCAAGGCTATAGGCGATTTGGCTGTAAATGTGGCTGTAAATCTGACAAGTGCAAGTGCCGTAAATAAAAAAATCTGTGTAACTCAAAATGTTACCAAGGTGGAAGCTGCTTTAATAAATAGAAACTTTAGGATTTGACATTTTGTGTGTATATGTATTAGTAAGTACATAACCTATATGTTTTTAGTTAGGCATACATATTTTTTATACCTATTTTATCACCACCAGTTTATTTCTTTCTTTGTTTGTTAGTTACTTAAAAGTTTTTTTAATATAATATCCTCTTATTTTTGTATGTAGAGAACATTTATACTAGCACAATGAAGAGATTTTACAGACATTGAAACTGGACTTCTTGTTAAGATTTTTCTCATATCAGTTGTAAATATATTGTAATTATACAGACCAAATAATCTCAAATCTACTGCTTCAAATCTATTAATAAGACACGAACAAATTGTGTCAATAGAACAATAAGAGTTAGCTTTAATAATAATTGTACATTATACAGAATTAAACGTTTCGGCACATGCCTTCATCAGTACAAACAAACACAACACATTTAAATAAGTATAAATTAAATTTACATAATGTCAATAAAAAAATCTCAAATCTCAGTGATATTTATCTATCAGTTTACTTGTATTCCCTGATTAACTATAATTAGGATTGGCTTTTTAGAAAATAATTCCTTTAGTGTCCACCAGTGGCATAACTTGTATCCTGTGCAAACCCCTAAAATCCCCCCAATACACCCATACCTCATGTTTACCCCTCAAGGATTGTCACCAATGTTCCCTTTAAGCTGCGCGGCCACGCAGCTATCTCACAGATGCCATGCAGCAGTTTTGAGTAACGCGTAGCAAATTTCCATGTAAGTGTGTGTTTCTGTTAGTGGGCTGTAAAATTTTGCACACAAAAAAATTGATGCTGTAAAACTTTGCACACAACTGTATGATTTTTGCACACGAACCAACAAACCTTAGAGGGAACATTGGCTGTCACCTCTTTCAACCCCACTTGTTAAGCCACTGGTGTCCACACAGAAAAGAACAAAGGTGAAATCAACTCTGAAATACTGAACTGTCTACTACTTTTAAGATGTCAAACAAAAGTTATTTTTGACCAAAATAATGAAATGAAATCATGTATTTGTGTATTGAATTAGTTTTGTCACATAAAAATTGGAAAATGATAAAACTCTGTACAAAATACACAAGTACATTGTTTCGCTTGGCTTACATAACATAGGGGACTTGGCTTGTATTACATTGGGACCTGGCTTGTATAAAATTGGGAACTTTGCTTATATAACATTGGGAACTTGGCTTGTATAACATTGGGAACTTGGCTTATATAAAATTGAGTACTTGGCTTATACAACATTTGGAACTTGGCTTATATAACATTGGGAACTTGGCTTATATAACATTGGGAACTTGGCTTATATAACATTGGGAACTTGGCTTATATAACATTTGGAACTTGGCTTATATAACAATGGGAACTTGGCTTGTATAAAATTGGCAACTTGTCTTGTATAAAAATGGGAACTTGACTTGTATAACATTGAAGACTGTGTAAAAAAAAGACCTCTCCTTGATTTCTAATGACAATTGTTTGATAAATTATTTCAGATTCTCTGAGACTTATTGCTGACACATTCAAATCTGTCCAACAGTTTATGATTGATTATCTAGAAGTTGTGGAAAAACCAAAACTGGAAAAGTATGTTGAATACATAATGGTTGGTCATGGAATGATTGGTCATGGAATAGTTGGTCATGGAATGGTTGTTCATGGAATGATTGGTCATGGAATAGTTGGTCATGGAATGGTTGGTCATGGAATGATTGGTCATGGAATAGTTGGTCATGGAATGGTTGGTCATGGAATAGTTGGTCATGGAATGATTGGTCATGTAATGATTGGTCATGGAATAGTTGGTCATGGAATGATTGGTCATGGAATGATTGGTCATGGAATAGTTGGTCATGGAATGGTTGGTCATGGAATAGTTGGTCATGGAATAGTTGGTCATGGAATGGTTGGTCATGGAATGATTGGTCATGGAATGATTGGTCATGGAATGGTTGGTCATGGAATAGTTGGTCATGGAATAGTTGGTCATGGAATGGTTGGTCATGGAATGATTGGTTATGGAATGGTTGGTCATGGAATGATTGGTCATGGAATAGTTGGTCATGGAATGGTTGGTCATGGAATAGTTGGTCATGGAATGGTTGGTCATGGAATAGTTGGTCATGGAATAGTTGGTCATGGAATGGTTGGTCATGGAATAGTTGTTCATGGAATGGTTGGTCATGGAATGATTGGTCATGGAATAGTTGGTCATGGAATGGTTGGTCATGGAATGGTTGGTCATGGAATGGTTGGTCATGGAATAGTTGTTCATGGAATGGTTGGTCATGGAATGATTGGTCATGGAATGATTGGTCGTGGAATGATTGGTCATGGAATGATTGGTCATGGAATGATTGGTCATGGAATGGTTGGTCATGGAATTGTTGGTCATGGAATGGTTGGTCATGGAATGATTGGTCATGGAATGATTGGTCATGGAATGGTTGGTCATGGAATGATTGGTCATGGAATGGTTGGTCATGGAATGGTTGGTCATGGAATAGTTGGTCATGGAATGATTGGTCATGGAATGATTGGTCATGGAATGGTTGTTCATGGAATGGTTGGTCATGGAATGATTGGTCATGGAATAGTTGTTCATGGAATAGTTGGTCATGGAATGGTTGGTCATGGAATAGTTGGTCATGGAATGGTTGGTCATGGAATAGATGGTCATGGAATGGTTGGTCATGGAATAGTTGTTCATGGAATGATTGGTCATGGAATGGTTGGTCATGTAATAGTTGGTCATGGAATGATTGGTCATGGAATGGTTGGTCATGGAATGGTTGGTCATGGAATGGTTGGCCATGGAATGATTGGTCATGGAATAGTTGGTCATGGAATGATTGGTCATGGAATAGTTGGTCATGGAATGATTGGTCATGGAATGATTGGTCATGGAATAGTTATTCATGGAATGGTTGGTCATGGAATAGTTGGTCATGGAATAGTTGGTCATGGAATGGTTGGTCATGGAATGGTTGGTCATGGAATGATTGGTCATGGAATGATTGGTCATGGAATGGTTGGTCATGGAATGGTTGGTCATGGAATGGTTGGTCATGGAATAGTTGGTCATGGAATAGTTGGTCATGGAATGGTTGGTCATGGAATGGTTGGTCATGGAATGATTGGTCATGGAATAGTTGGTCATGGAATGGTTGGTCATGGAATGATTGGTCATGGAATGGTTGGTCATTTAATTATGACATACATAAAATATATATTCAATGACATGTTGATATGAAATATATGTTAAATGACATGTTAATATTATGACATATCTATTAAATGAAATGTTAAAATTATGAAATATTTGATCTGTAGGAAGAAAGCTACAAACCACCCAGGAGTCATGGACATCCTACAACAGCAGCAAGAAAACTCGTTGGCCAGCATTCGGCTTCCCAGGGACATTTCATCTGAGATGAGTTCATTTGTTCCTGACCCTGATGGCACGGCCAGACTCCAACCTGAGCTCACCCCTGGGGTTGAGATGGTCAGTCCCAGGTCTAAATCTCCACTGGACTTTCTCCCCATGACAAATAGTGCTATATTATCCTCTATCAATAAATCCTTGATCAATGCCTCAGCCAGGTTCTCTATTCCCAAAGCAAATCTCAAAGAGAACCTTCAGAACTTTAATCTGATTAGAAAAATTAGAAAAGGAAATGATAATAATAATGGAGATAAAAGAGAAAAGGGTCATGCTAACCTGGATCTTGACAGCCGATCAAGTTTACTGGAAGAGACCAACAAAGACGTAGTTCTAGACAGCTGCGGTATTCTGGCTTCAAGCCCAAACCAGATCCTCCTGTCATCTATACATCTGAAGGCAGAGAATAAACGGAGCTCAACTCATTCAGAATCATCGTTGAAGCTGGAGCAGGCAGCCGCCATGAACGAAGACCTGACAGGCAGAGTTTTTACCTTTGAGGACATGGCCTCCAATATGTTAATTAGACAAAAGGTAAAAGAGGACGTAGACGTCCAGGCGTACACAGACACCACAGATGGCATTCGTAAGTTTAGAGATGATCCTGTCTCACGTAACAAGTCTTCTTTCAGTGAAAATACAAACATACAGGACAGAATGCAACAACACTTTTGTAATGACGTGCTAGAACACCTGGAAGCTAATGATGAAGAAGCCGATGAGGATTACTGCGTCTTAGAGAACGAGGAAGTGCGTGCCATCTTGGATAAGTGTCACCAGCTCAACCACCCGCACATGAAGACATCCCTGAGTGACACGACTCTCAGCAAGAGTTTAGGCTCAGCTCCAGATGAGAATATTCTGGTTGCCCAAACCACAAAGACGGACCCCAGGGACTCCAACATTGTATCCAGGTTCAAACAAAAGATGACCGGCTTGTCAAAGCCATCCTCGGGTAAACCGGTCGACCCAGTCCCCGCCAAGCCTATGGTACGGAAGTCTCAGTACTCTGTTGGCTTGTTTAACCAACGGAAGAACGAACATCTGCCAGCTGAAGAATGCCAATCAGTTTTTGTCTTTATATGAACATAATAATTCAATGGTAGAGAATAAAATTACATGGCTAAATTAAGTTAAACAAAATATTTGTGCCATATCTTAAAATTTCTATTTTTATTTTCCTTTTAACTTTTATTTGATTTCAACAAATTTATGAGAACATGACTTGTTTAGAAGACAAAAGTCTGTAAAACTAAAAAGCTTATAAAGTCTTGTTCTTTAATGGCCTGTAAATTAACAAATAACTTCCTTTAGGAAGGACAATAAGAAACATAAAGCCTAAATGACAAGTGGCCATCATCATCAAATAATTGAGAGTTGTGATGGATCAGTTGTACATAAGGAGTGTAACTTCAGTCTGTGATTGATGCTTTAACAATGTTACAGTTTCATTAGACTTCAGTTGGTTTCTAAACATTTTCTATTGCATAATTGTTGTTTGCAGTTGGTTTCAAGATAGTTAATATGAATGTTTGAAACATGTGTGGTAGATGCTGGAAAACATGTGTGTACAACAGGACTATGAGTGTAATGTGTATTGATAGTACCTAGGATCAGTTGTGATTAGAATTAGGGCTAGGTATGTATGTTAATATATTGAAACGTTTACTGTGATATTATAGTTTTATACATTGGTTTTGCAGGTGTAATATTTTATTATTGTTCAAATAAAAGTTTTGATAGATATCAGTGGTGACTGATTGTAGAAGAATTAATTTGATAGAGCAATTTTGTAAAGAAAAATTTTTTATAGAACAATTTTTGTTGGAGCTTTTCTTAAACATCATTCTTGCCTTTGATAGAGTTTATTGAAGTAGTTTTCATTCCATGAACTTTATTTTAGAGTTGTTTGTTCGTTGACATGTTGAAGGTAAAATAAATAATAAATTTGATCCCTAATTTATATCTAAATTTGACACCTGTACTTTACTCATATCTTGTTGCCATGACACATTCATCGTGTCATGACACATGTACTTTACACATCTCTTGGTGTTATGACACATGTACTTTACACATCTCTTGGTGTCATGACACATGTACTTTACACATCCCTTGGTGTAACGCAGCTGTAGCCGATAATTGAATTCTCTCTTAGCAATGAATCAGTTTTAAATGAAATATTTTTTATTTTAGTCACTCATGTAAGATTTTTGTTAAAATAAATTCTGTCACTCCATTTTTCAGGCATAGAGAGGATGCAACATAAGATTAAACTGTCATATTGTGCTTACCCCGTATACAGCTCTCCATGTTTCATTTGTTGAATATATTTTATTAATTGAAAAGGCTCCACATATTGCGCAAGATTTTCAACGCTATATTCCACAAATATTGTTGTAAAAATGCTTATCATAATATTGCTTTCAAAATATAAACCTTGTCTATGCTGCATAGTGGAAAAGGTTTGTAGAGCCTGATTTTTCCTGAAACAATTTACCGCTAGAATTTAACAAATTTGTAAAATTTCAATTGTACTTAACATCCATCTCTTACAGGATATTTACTTCAACATGATTTTCTTTTATTGATGTTGTGTCGAAACTATTTCCATAGAAAATAAATATATTTTCCAGGATCTGCACTTAGAATGTAAGGTCTAAGATACGTTATCTTTCAGAATCTGATTATAGAATGTGAGGTTTAGAATAAGTTTATCTTCCAAGATCTGCATATAGCATGTAAGGTATAGAATACATTTATCTTCCAGAATCTGCATATAGAATGTAAGGTTTAAAATAAAGTTATCTTCCAGACTTTGCATACAGAATGTTTTGTTAGAATAAATTCATCTTCCAGGATCTGCACGTAGAATGTTAGGTTTAGAACCTCAAGGATCTGCATTTAGAATGTAAGGTTTAGAATCACTTTTGGTATTGAAAAAAACCCACTGATTTTTTTTAAAGTTAAAAACGTTAAGTCCAATCTTAGCTCATGGGCCAAATAAAAAGATGATCCCTTTTTGTCAGATTATTGCAAAATGTATTATAAATTTTGTGGGTGCCAGGAATCATTCCATCTCTCTATGCCAATTTCATTGCACCCGAATGAAATGGTATGTTCATGTGTATTCTGTAATGTGTGGATAGTCAATATAAAATTTTTTGGTTAACAAATAGTCAATAAATGTGCAAAGAAAAACTTGTGACTGCAGCTTTTGCAATATTTATTTTAATATGCATTTTGTCAAATTAGTTGCCAAAAGCTGTTGGTGCTAGTGAAGAACAAAGGGAAATAATCCTTTTAAAAAGAAAATTAATTTGATAGATTTTCTTAATATATGTGTATTTGATAGCTTCCCTTTATTTAAAAAAAAAATTAATATTTTTTTTATAAAGTTTACTGTAACATAAAACTTTGAAGTGACCTTTTAATGAATATCTGTACTTAAAGAAGCCAGTTTTTTAAACAATCCATTTACATTGCTAGGTTGATGTTTCTTTTTGGGGGTGTTCTCTTGGTCTTTTTTGTCTTTGTTTATCTGTTGACATTCAAAATATTCATTATCAGTTTAGTAATGTTAAAATAATTTTTTCTTGAGCCAGTGTTACCCTTATGAATTTTTTGCTAAGCATGCATTATTCCTTTGATTTTGAAGAATTTGATTTAAAAAATGTAAACTATGATAAGCACAGGTGACCAAGTAATAACCTGAAAGCTTCGGAAACTAATAACTTTAACCTCACTCAGTATAACAGACATTATAAAATATTCTCTTACAATCAATTTGACCTGACTGATATTTGTGACAATGTCATTTTTTCAATGTTTAAATTTCTATAAACCTTAACATAACTCGTACAATATGGCCACCCTTCACTTAGTGAGGTGTGTGGTCCTTCAACAATGAAAAGACAATCTCTTAGTGTATTATTCAAGTGTCCTTATCAATACTATTTGTTAAAAATGATTCAAGGATATATTTAATATATAGTTCTGTTTTTATTTCCTGTTACCATTGTAAAAAAAATGTTGTCATTTGGGCTTGTTTTCATTTAGTTTTAATTTACTCAATAGAAAATAACCGTATGAACAAACAGTTTTTTATATATTTTCTTTACTTTTTTTGCAAGATTTATTGATAATGTTAAAAAAAAAAATGTTATAATTCTTTTAGTTGCAACTCTTCTCTCCCTCAATCTAGGCTGTTCAGTCTTACATGTTAATTTAAGGAAATAAAATTGAATCAAACCTCTGTCCATTTTCGAAAATTTCAAATCAATTTCAAAAGACTTTCCTGGCATTAATTCATTTTATTTGAATATTTTTAAATGGTTTGTGAATCACATTTTATTTATTGTAATAAGTTGTTTTTTTTTTTAATGAATGTTGACATTAAAGCCAGTAGTAATGAATAACATTAATATTTTGGAAAGCAGTATTATTGTAAAGTAACATTATCAAACCAAAATAATTTAGAACAGTAACAGTTGCCAGGATTTTTTCAAACTCTGCTGTAGCTTTGTAAAACAAAAAGCAATCAAGGAAAAGAAACCATTGAACTGGTAGCCCTGCATAATACCTAATCAGAGTCATTCAAATGAGTTTCTATGTATTTTTTTTTCATCATTTTGTAAACATCTTATAAAAGGATTTCAAATATTTGGCTTTCTAAATGTTGGCCACCTTTGTAATCAAGAATATGGTAAAACTATTTTATTATTCTTATTACACATCTGATTATTGGGAGATAATTTGTTTTAAGGATACTGTAGAGCAGTGGTTCTCAACCTTCCTAATGCCGCGACCCTTTAAGACAGTTTCTCATATCGTGGCGACCCCCAGCCGCACAATTACTTTCGTTGCTACGTCGTCGCTGTTAGTAAATGTGTTTTCAAATGGTCTTGGGCGACCCCTGGGAAAGGGTCGTGTGACCCCCAAAGGGGTCGCGACCCACAGGTTGAGAACCGCTGCTGTAGAGAGACACAAAAATCTGAGTCAATACAACAGAGACAGAAGAACAGACAAAATATAGAAACGCTGTAACAGAAGTACAATAAGAGACACTATAGCAAGACACAATATCAGAGACCCAAGAGTACATACAATATAGAAAAACTGTAACACAGGACACTATAACAGATACAATGAACATTCAAATGTGGTATAGCTGTACAACTCAATAAATACAGTCAACATTTATTTACTGAGCTTTAATTTTAGTGGTTTCGAGATTTCAAGATTTTAAATGGTTCTTGTTATTTGTAAGCTATATTTTTGTAGCTTTTCATGTTCCCATATAAGTTGGTATTTCCATGATAAAAATTGAGGTAAACAAAGATGCTAGGAATCACATGTTTCATGTTTAGCTTTAGAGGTCACATTTATACATTGTGTTTGTATGGTAAACCCCTGTGTTGTGTCACTAACAGGGTAGATTGGACTTTATGACAAGGTCTGACATAACAACACACTACACATGTTGGAATCTGAACCTTTTTCATCTTTGACTTTTAACAAAAGTAATCAGGGTTTATATTAAAATTTTCAAAGATAAAAAAGTAATTGTGTCTTTAGTATATAATTATACTACTTACAGATTTGATTTCTATATAGTGTAAATTTGTCATCTTAGATGTAAATGTAATGTTATTAAATGTAGATTGTTATCTATGGTGTAAATGTATTGTTAAAATACATGTAGAGTGTTATCTATGGTGTCAATGTATTGTTTAAAATACATGTAGATTGTTATCTATGGCGTAAATGTGTTGTTAAAATACATGTAGATAGTTATCTATGGTGTAAATGTATTGTTATAATACATGTAGATTGTTATCTATGGTGTAAATGTATTGTTTAAAATACATGTAGATTGTTATCTATGGTTTAAATGTATTGTTCAAAATACATGTAGATTGTTATCTATGGTGTAAATGTATTGTTATAATACATGTAGAGTGTTATCTATGGTGTAAATAGTTAATTTTTTTCTCCTTACTGTTCAGTTGTTTAGCAGCTGAGGTTTCCCTATTATTTATTCTGCATATTTCCAACGATTGTCTTTGTTACTGCCTCATATGTCAGTAGTCTTTGTTTGGTTGCTTAGTTAGGCTCATCTTCCAATTATTTGCCATAATTATTTCTGCTTGTTATAATTAGAGCGTCAGTTTTATCTGATATGTCACCAATAAGAATTTTAACAACTTTTTGCAACAACAAAAAATACTTAAAATTAACAAATTACAATGGTTTACAGTAAAAAATAAAAAATAATGATGAAGCACAAAGACCAGCCTGTTTAACATCCATTGAAATTTCAGCATTTGGTACTTAATACATTTATAAGACACAGACAGCTCAAATTTATTTTAATTTTTTTTTGGCTAAGCCGTCTGCCCAAATTTGTTGATTATTTTTATTTTTCTATCAATGACATCATGATGATAAACATCAATAAAGTATAAAGACATAAAGAAATTTTTTCGGTAGCAGTTGTTCCAATTATCTATGTTTGATCTCACCAATTAGGACTTAGATCAATTTGCTTGATGAACAAATTGATGTTAAATAGTGATGAATGAAATTCTAATTCTATGTACTAGATTGTGTGCTACTAAAGAAATAAATGCATAATATGAATGAAAATTTGGCCTTCTGTTGTTGATGATATCATGTTTTTACTTTTATAATTTATTTTTACTTCTAGCAGAACTACTGAACTTGATTCAATAGGTTCCTAGAGAGGGGATGTGGAGGGTTGATTCAACAGTTTTGGTCAGGGCCAAGTTGGGCAACCTTTTAAGTGTGTAAGGGAAACTAAGTGAACTTTCGTACTGCAGCCATAAGTCATGGTAGATGTTTTTAAAACTTTGGTTTCAGCTTCGGGTATACAAATTTAAAACACCAGACTTAAGATTAAAGTTCATCATAAATTCTTCGATAAATGAATTAATTTTTTTTCTATCGCTTTTAATATAAACAAATTAAAAGAGCATCAATCATGTTTCTTCGTTTCCCTAATAATCGGTTAGTCGGAGCAATGGAATATATTCATCAAAATACAGATCATAGTTTCGCATGCAGACAATCTTATTACCTCTAGATGGACTTTAGACCTGTTCTTACATTCCTACGCATATTATAGTACTTCTCTCCAAGGGCAAGACAAAGATATACAACATTTAGACGGAAGTACTCATCTAGTCAGTGGCTCACCTGAAAAAAAATTGTTTAAGAGAAGATATTCATTCTTCGTGTGCACTTTTCTTATCCATTTTAGCCTAAGATCCTCCTCAACTCAAAGGTGGCTATAATTTCTAAGATATGAGGATGCCAGGTTCTGAGCATTTTTTAATTCTGCTCTCTGTTGAAAGCATTTATTCATATAAAACATTCCTTGATGGTTGTGTAAAGCCACCTAGTTGTGTAAATTCATCTGCTTGTGTAAAGCCATCTGCTGGTGTATAGCCATGTGCTTGTGTAAAGCCATCTGCTGGTATATAGCCATCTTCTTGTGTAAAGCCATCTGGTTGTGTAAATTCATCTGCTGGTGTAAAGCCATCTGCTGGTGTATAGCCATCTTCTTGTGTAAAGCCATAGGGTTGTATTAATCTTGCTTACATCTTTTGGTTTTCAGATTTGACATATTTTAAATGTTGATTACCGTGGTCATGTTTTGTTAAAAGACTTTCCATTGTCTGCAGCTCATATAATATAAAATGTGTGTTATAATATAAGATGTGTGTTGTAATATAAGATGTGTGTTTTGGGACTCCATAATTAACAATATCAAACAGTCATGGTCGATAGTTTTTTTAAAAATTTGATTGAGAAATTAAACTTTGGGCAAAAAATTATTTAGTGTTTGGGTCTGAAGTTTTACTTGATAATATTGACATGAATATATTCTATTTTAGTTTGAAGCCAGAAAGAAAAAAACAAGAGAGGGTAAGAGTGAAAGGGGACAAGGGAGAGCATTGAAGAGAAACATGAGAGGAAGGAAGAGAGAGTAAGGGTGGAAAAGAGAGTGAGGGGGGTATAAGGGTGATGGGGTAAAGGAGATAAGGGGATAGCAAGGGGGAGGAAGTCTGAAGGAGATTGAGGAGTGCAAGTGAAAGAGAGAGGGGGAGAGCAAGGGAAATAAAGGGAGGGGAGGGCAAGGGAGATGATGGGCAAGGGAAAGGGAAATGAAGAGAAGGGAAAGTAGGGAGATGGAGGGCTATTGAGAGTGTGGGGAAAAAGAAGAAAAAGGGTGAAAGCCATGTTGTGTATACCAGGTATTTAGCGGTTTATGCACATCATCCCATATATTACATGAGCAACGTTGTTGCATTGCCCCCAACTAGTAGTTTCAACACTATTGGATGTTCAATTATCTGTATTTATCTTCAATAAATAATGTGTTTAATAATAGTACATTTGACTAACACAGAAAAATAGCCTCAGTACTTTACAATATATTTAATAAAGCTCTTACAAATATGAAACAAAATATTGTGTATGAATGTTACAAAACTATACAAAATTATTTTACAATTAAACCAATAAACGCCACTTCTAAATTCATTACATTTCTTAAGCATGAAGACATTTTACAGGGTTTCCCAACCTGGGGTGCTATAACACTTAGGATGATGAGAAGAAAGGGATTATAAGAACAGAGGGGCCATTGACTTTTTAAGTTTGATTATAAATGAAAATAATTTATTATTGCTTCATCTTTAAAATTTTACAATATTTGCATCTAGTAAGCCATTGATTTAGTTTCTAAGTTCTACAGTTCTTGTTTTAATTTACTTTAAAAATTAAAAGTCGATGATCGATGTTGTTTCCAATTGAAAATGCGATTTTACTTTTAAATGACGTGAGATAAATTCCTTGGGGTGCAGAATACAGAAATAAAGATTGGCAAACCCTATTTTTAAAACGTTTGAGAAAAGTTTACCAGATTTTAATCAATTAACTCTAGGCCGCCTTGACTTTACTTACTATATATTCTGTATTTATATAATACAAATATTTCACACATAAAATAGAATTATTTGTACTTTCTTGGCTTAACTGACCGACTTAAGTACGTGACGTACGCTTAAAAGTTTCTATGAAATGAAAGTAATGGTAAACATCGTTGGCATTTACCTTGTCTAATGTTGCCTAGCTCAGCAATTTATAAATAAACTAATGTTTAACTGTAGAAATAGAAAGGAAGCGAAATACTGTCATTGGTCTTGACATCATCGCAGCTGTTTCTGTTCACGATAATTAATTACATCAAGCTCTTGTTTGCTCGACATTTAATATCAACGGCATGGAGTTTTTTTTGTAACCTGGCCAACTGCATGCCAGATTGCAAACAGGTGGAAATAAATTACACATTCCTGAACAAACGGCTCTGCCATTAATTATTTTTAATGAATGCAGTTGTATATCACCCATTCGTAGATAGCCAATTAAATACTATTTAAATGCAAAATATTAAATGGAGTGTAGGATTTGTATTAATCTATTTATTGATCCTAATTTGTAGTTTCAAGCCCAGGTGAAAATAAGCGAATTACAATCAAACTAAAGAAAAATGTAACTAATGAACCCTTTCGTTTCTCGCGGGATGTCATTTGTTTTGTGTTTATAATTTATAATAAAAGTATAATTTGCTTACTATACTACACTTACAGTCTAAGTGAGATATGACATGGTGAGTATTTAGACATTGATGTTCAGATCACAATGTAGGTGGCACATATAAGTTGGTTTTTTTTTTATAAGTTCATGGAGGGGTGTTAAATAAGTTTAAATTTAATGCAGCGCAGAAAGTTGATGGAGGTTTTATCGCATAGTAAAAAATTTGACAGAAATCGATTGATGTCATGATACTGAGAAAATGATCAATAAATTGATCGTGGGCCCTTAAGATGTAGAAGAAGAAGAACTCTATGATGAACTATTTCTTCATGCATGAATCCGTAATTGCCATAGTGCACAATCAATATAACATGTCACTCCATAACCAAATTATTCGTCACACAATCAAGATTCATAATAAACAACTCCTTATAAACTACAATGTAAGCGCACATTTTTTTCATTGACTAATAAATTTCTGGACCAAAATTCTCAATTTCATAAAAATTACTGAAGAGATTCAAATTAGCATTATTTCCTTTCCTTATGACTTATGGTCGAAGATCATTTTGATCTTGAGCCCATAGCACCACATATAGGCCTATCAACTTTATTAGCATCAAAATATTTACTTTTAATATCAAATTGATTTAATTTATTCAATTATTTGCCCATAGTGTGGAGCTTCGATTCTAGAGCCTGGCTGGATATAAAATATTGGGACTGAATGGAATACCATAAAATGAAGGATACCATATGATTAAACTTTGTGTAACTAGGCCTGGGATCTGTAGTAAAAAATGACATGAATTTTTTAGTAATAGACAACAAGAGGATTTTCTTATGATGGGACAACTCTCCACATGGCCACAACGATGACCTAACACTCGCACACAAAGACATAAAATCAACAATGTTAAAATCTCTCGACTACCGGTACACTATTTCATGGCCTTGAGTTAGTCAAGTCATGATCAGACCTGAAATAAACAATTTGATTCTCACAGAAGGAGTCAAGAGTTGTCTTCATGTTCATGATGTTAATCAAGTTTACAAGTTGAGCTACAACAATCAAGTTTTGTTACAACATCTAGAGTTTTATTTTTATTTTTCCATACTGACATTTGATGAGGTGCCAATGGTGGGGTTTTTGGGTGGGGTGATGGAGGGCTATCCATAGCCCCTAACCCTAACCGAGACAAATTATGAAATAATAATTAGAAATTTCAGTCCAAATTTGATTTTTTTAAAAATATGTTTTCTTATTAATGCAGTCAATATAGAGAAAACTTCAAAATATTTGATGTCGACATCAAGCCGCCTTGGAAAAATCATGGCATCACTCCCATGGAAGTAATTTTAACATCTTGTGGCAATGTTATATTAGGTACATCTCATCACAACATCACTCAGCTGGCAGAATTGGACCTGGCATGACATGTTGCACAGCATTCTTTTCGAAAGATTGGGTACCGACACATTTTGAGCAGACCAGCCAACACACAGGATTTTGTACGGTCTTTACATTCTGGTGAACCAATGAGATAGAAATAAGTAATATCATTTGGTAATTGTTAACCAATAAATAGAAATGAGTACTATCATTTGGTAATGGTGAACCAATTCTTGTAGAAATTATTTAATATTAAAGTACCGGTAATATAAAGTGATTGAAATAGTTGTGTACAAATTTATGTCAATGAAAATTTGGTTAAAATTGTGACGTACTATTAGGGCATTTAAACTTGCACTTTTTAGTAGTTATTGGTCTTTTATCCATCAAGCAGGAGCCAGCGGCATCTTGACGGGTAGACTTCCAAATACACAACAGAGGTCGACGTTTTTCACCCATGTGTCCACATTTCGGTCCGTGACACTGAAATAGATGGTGATAATGTTATGTGAATGGTAGCCATGACTGGTTGCCATAAATGATAGGCATGAATTGTAACCAAGAATGATTGTCTTGAGTGGTAGCCTAGAATTATGTGTTGAATCACTAGAAAATTTTACATCATTTTCAACATATTCTGAGCCCCAACCACCCCACCGTACTTCATATGATAGAAAAAAAAGGATACAATATATAGTGATTAATCTTTTCATGTTGAGCAAATAAATTCTCCATTACAAGCTGTTAAGAGATTTTTTTTATCACAACAAAAGACTCTTCTTGTGTAGATGTGTATATTCAAGTGAGAAATATGAAAGAATGAATGAAAAGTATTTCTCTTTCCAAATACCCCAAAAATGGGATTTTAAGTAAAGTTTTATTATTATAGCATGATACCTGAGACCAGGGACCAGGTTTCCATACGGCACAATGCTGACCACAAATTCCAATGGTTTCAGGCTTCAACAGTCCGATTTTCTGACATTCTTCATCTGGGATGAGCTTGACATACTTGCTGGTGACATGGGCGCATGACACAGTCCTTTTAGTCTGACCTTTTGCTTCACAGACCGCTGGACACTCGGACCATTCACCGGTGATGTAGGTCGGCCAGCTGGAGGTGTTGAGGCTCTGGTCCCTCTGCTGGTCAACGTCCACTGGACGTGTCGACGTCTGAACAAGTTGACCCTGACCTTCACCGTCTGTGTTATTAGAAGTTTGGAATTTCTGAACGTGTGCTTTTGATTGAATCCACTTTTTATATGTGGATAACTCTGGATCTTGTTCCCTGTTAAGATGTGCATAGACAAATAAATAATAGTTCTCACATTGAGTTGTTTTTCTGGCTTTGTTTGCGTTCATGTGGCATCAAATAACTGGTGTCACGTGTCACGACGTCATAGTGTAACAATCATGCATGATTAATATTTACGTTTTGAATGCAAAAGATGTGTCAAAATGTGAGCATACCTCAAAAATTGTATGTTTATAGAAGCATTTTTATCTTTTGCTTGGCAAGTGTAGATGCCCCTGTCCTGGTTGGGATCGGCATTCGTAATGTGCAGCTGACCAAAGTCGCTCTTGACCCTTCCCATTAATTTGACCAGCCTGTAGTCTTTACTCCACTTCACAGTCTTTTTGGTGTGGTTCTTGACTGGACACTTGACCACAACGTTTTGACCCGGAAGTAATTTCACCTGTTGACACAATACAAAATTAAAACCAAATCTATAAGTACCAAGTATTTCATAAATTCCGAGTGTAGTCCAGCAGTTATACAGTTGAAGATTAAAGCTACCTTACTTGGCTAACGAACCAATCTACCCTGGGTCTTGACGTACTGGAACGATCCACTTCCTCTTGTCCAGAGGCAGACAAACATTATAGATACTACTGCAGCTCGACCAGAATAACTTGTTTTTTTTTTTTTTGTTGTTGTTTTTTGTTGTTTTTTTTTAAAATTCTTTTCCCATTTAAACTTCTTCGGCGTCCGATCCTTTTCTTTGATTGGTTCACATTGTATTTTTGTTAATTGAAAAAAAAAATTGTTTTATGTAAAAAGAAATGTCTAGAGCAGTGGTTGCCAACCTTCCTAATGCCGCGACCCTTTAACAGTTCCTCATGTTGTGGTGATACCCCAACCACAACATTATTTTCGTTGATACTTCATAACTGAGTATATGTTTCTTCAGATGGTCTTAGGCGACCCCTGTGAAGGGGTCGTGACCCACAGGTTGAGGACCACTGGTCTAGAATGTTACTGATACTGATTATAAATTATAATTATAACCTATGAAAGATGATCACCCCCAACGCCAAAACTTACGTCACAATTCACAACCAATGAACAAACTTACGTCACGATTCACAACCAATGATAAACTTACGTCACAATTCACAACCAATGACCAAATTTACGTCACAATTCACAACTAACGATCACACTTACGTCACCACCAACGACCAGCTTCAATTTCTTGATACGACGTAACTGTATTAGCGAGTAGTTCTGTGCTAAGATCATGACGTCACCCACGTCATTAGGGCACGTTGTCACGTGACATTTTTGCGAAGTTTCAGGAGACGGTAGTCCGCACTCTTTTCGAGACACAATGGAGCCATGGAGCCAGGCGACACACTCGATGTCTCGTTTCTGTGTCCCAATTCCACAAGTAGCTGAACACTGAATATAAGCAACATAGACTGATTACAACTGATTGGTGACATGCGCCATGGATTAGAGAGTTACAACTGATTGGTGACATGGGTCATGGAGAAGAGAGCTTCAACTGATTGATAACATGGGCCATGGATAAGAGAGTTACAACTGATACTGATTGGTAATATGGTCCATGAATTAGAGAGTTACAAACGATTGGTGACATTGACCATGGATTAGAGAGTTACAACTGATTTGTGACATGGGCCATGGATTAGAGAGTTACAACTGATTGGTAACATGGGCCATGGATTAGAGAGTTACAACTGATTGGTAACATGGGCCATGGATTAGAAAGTTACAACTGATTGGTGACATGGGTCATGGATTAGAGAGTAACAAACGATTGGTGACATGGGCCATGAATTAGAGAGTTACAACTCATTGGTGACATGGGCCACTGATTAGAGAGTTACAACATACAATTTGATATGTCTGAGCCAACTTACAACATACAATTTGATACATCTGATCCCACTTACAACATACAGTTTGATATATCTGACACCACTTACAACATACAATATAATACATCTGACCCCACTTACAACATACAATTTGATATATCTGACCCCACTTACAACATATAATTTGATATATCTGACCCCACTTACAACATACAATATTATATATCTGACCCCACTTACAACATACAATATGATATATATGACCCCACTTACAACATACAATATGATATATCTGACCCCACTTACAACATACAATATGATATATCTGACCCCACTTACAACATACAATATGATATATCTGACCCCACTTACAACATACAATATGATATATCTGACCCCACTTACAACATACAATATGATATATCTGACCCCACTTACAACATACAATATGATATATCTGACCCCACATACAACGCCGTACCTCTGACCCCACATACAACGCCGTACCTCTGACCAATCTCCTAGCCGCCACTGGGCTGTGCAGGGGTGGGTGTTGCAAGGTTGAGTTTCACGAGGGTAAGGCAAGGGGCACAAACTCGTGGGGACTTCCTTTCCATCGGTGCTGTCCCCGGTCTCGAACTTGATACAGCGGAACCTGCGTTCCTGGACACCTTGACAGGGAGACGAGCAGGGTCCGAAGTGGAGGGGATCCCACCTGACTTAAAAATAATATGAAGAGAGCATTTTAAATGACTGGAGCATAGGTGACGTCATCGTGCAGCAATTATATTTAAAAAATAAATGTTACGTTATCGGGCAGTTCAGTTTTTAATGCGAGTGTCTGTCTAGGAAGGGCGCCCCATTGTTTGTGCAGGAAGGGCGCCCCATTGTTTGTGCAGGAAGGGCGCCCCATTGTTTGTGCAGGAAGGGCGCCCACGGTTTGTCCGAGAAGAACGCCCCTTTGCTCTATTATTGTTCATAAACGTACTAGTCAGAAGCCCGAGAAAAACCCACTGTCACTGTTACTGCTAGGAAAAGCTAATGCCCTTCGATACCACTAGGACCCTAAAGAATCCATGTCCTCCATGTGGGCAAGCTTCCCATGTGCACATAGGACTTAGGACCCACCTTCGTTCCTAGTACCCTGTAGTGAATTTAGCCATGGTTCTAGAGAACGAGGAACATCATTGATGCTCTGAAATCTGAATTCCGTTAATAAAAGGCCACTATTTTCTTACATGCCAAGTTGTCCACTTCTATTAGTTCTATTAGTTCTATTACTTCTATTACTTCTATTAGTTCTATTAGTTCTATTAGTTCTATTAGTTCTATTAGTTCTATTAGTTCTATTACTTCTATTAGTTCTATTAGTTCTATTAGTTCTATTAGTTCTATTAGTTCTACTAGTTCTATTAGTTCTATTAGTTCTATTAGTTCTATTCTTCTATTCCATGTGTCTTTGCGGTTTGTTTTGAACGTAAAAAATACATTTGAAACAAACTTGATGATTTGACCATTTCATGTGATGCAAGGAAGATCGTGTTTTTAGGATGACATGAATAACGTACGTTTGTAACTGAACAAGTCAACGAAACAGCATTTGTGTCATGGGAACAACTTTGCTGTTTGTTTCAATAGAAAAATACAACACACAATGAGCACGATCAACAGTCCAATGCCCGTGGTCTCGTGTTGATAAGATCCAGCTGCATTTTGCCATGCAACAATTTGGACGTTTTTGTTCTCTCCCCCCCCCCCAACCTTTTTCCGGTTTTCTACCCCGGGGGAAAAAAATGGAATTCTTACATCTCTTCGGCACACAATCATACAGTGCGACACACAATTATAAAGTACGGCACACAATCAACAGTCCAATGCCCGTGGTCTCGTGTTGATAAGATCCCGCTGCATTTTGCCATGCAACAATTTGGACGTTTTTGTTCTCCCCCCCCCCCCCAACCTTTTTCCGGTTTTCTACCCCGGGGGAAAAAAATGGAATTCTTACATCTCTTCGGCACACAATCATACAGTGCGACACACAATTATAAAGTACGGCACACAATCACACATTGCGGCACACAATCACACATTGCGGCACACAATCATACAGTGCGGCACGCGATCCTACAGTGCGGCACACCATTGTACAGATCGTCAATATTAACGCCATTCTACGCCTTCATTTGCAGTCATGTGACTTGGCACGTGCTGCCCCCCAGAAAAGCTTCAATGACTCTGTTGACTCTCCCATACGTACTCTCTGACGTGGCTCTGTCTCCCGCCGGTGCGTGACTTGGAGCGGGTGATCGAGTTACCGTCCAGCGCCTGGATCACGTGACGCCGTACGTGGTTGGAGCCCAATTAGTACAACAGACCCTTCCGTGTGGCTCCAGCCGTGCTGCGACTTCTAGTTTTGAGTCCACCTATTGAAACATGTCACACTGGCTGTGACAATGCCTTTTTGTTGAGATATGTCACTTAAGGTTGACACTTACGTGACCATAATCATAGTCATGGACACAACAATCGTATCGAATAACTTGAAGTCTAGATGATGGAGTCGTCAAATGGTATCATACTTATTCTGATCAAGCGTGAAGAAAATGTCCTCTACGTGACGTCAACTCATCAGAACCCAACACGAAACCTGCAGTGACGACTGTGCAGAGACGAGAGACGACTGTCCAGTGACAATTGACGACTGTGCAATGATAATTAACGACTGTGCAGAGACTAATGTGCAGTGAAGACTATGCAGTGACGACTGTGCAGTGAAGACTATGCAGTGACGACTGTGCAGTGACGACTGTGCAGTGACGACTGTGCAGTGACGACTGTGCAGTGACGACTGTGCAGTGACGACTGTGCAGTGAAGACTATGCAGTGACGACTGTGCAGTGACGACTGTGCAGTGACGACTGTGCAGTGAAGACTGTGCAGTGACGACTATGCAGTGACGACTGTGCAGTGACGACTATGCAGTGACGACTGTGCAGTGACGACTGTGCAGTGACGACTATGCAGTGACGACTGTGCAGTGACGACTATGCAGTGACGACTGTGCAGTGACGACTATGCAGTGACGACTGTGCAGTGACGACTGTGCAGTGAGGAAGCTCACATTAGAAGTCAGTGACGTCATATCTAGTCAGTTGAAAGTACCGAAGCAATGCATTGCTCCTTTTCACACAACAAAACTTTTTCGTGTGTCATACCATGTGCCCGTATGCCAGACCCTGTGCCCATAAGCTAGACCATGTGCCCGTATGCAGACCATGTGCTCGTATGCCAGACCCTGTGCCCGTATGCCAGACCATGTGCCCGTATGCCAGACCCTGTGCCCGCAGGCCAGACCATGTGCCCGTATGCCAGACCCTGTATGCGTATGCCAGACCATGTGCCCGTAGGCCAGACCATGTGCCCGTATCCCAGACCCTGTGCCCGTATGCCAGACCATGTGCCCGTATGCCAGACCATGTGCCCGTATGCCAGACCATGTACCCGTTTGTCTGACCCCCTTTCCCGTTTGTCTGAACCTTTTACCCGTTTGTATGACCCCCATTCCCGTTTGTCTGACCCCCTTTCCCGTTTGTCTGACCCGCTTCCCGTTTGTCTAACCCCTTTACCCGTTTATCTAACCCTCTTACCCGTTTGTCTGACCCCTTTACCCGTTTTGTTTGACCCCTTTACCCGTTTGTCTGACCCTCTTCCCCTTTGTCTGACCACTTTACCCATTTGTCTGACCCCCTTGCCCGTTTGTATGACCCTATTACCCGTTTGTCTGACCCCTTTACCCGTTTGTCTGACCCCTTTACCCGTTTGTCTGACCCTCTTACCCGTTTGTCTGACCCCCTTACCCGTTTGTCTGACCCTCTTCCCCGTTTGTCTGACCCTCTTACCCGTTTGTCTGACCCCTTTACCCGTTTGTCTGACCCTCTTACCCGTTTGTATGACCCCTTTACCCGTTTGTCTGACCCCTTTACCCGTTTGTCTGACCCCTTCACCCGTTTGTATGACCCCCTTAACCGTTTGTCTGACACCCTTACCCGTTTGTCTGACCCTCTTACCCGTTTGTATGACCCCTTTACCCGTTTGTCTGACCCCCTTACCCGTTTGTCTGACCCATTTACCCGTTTGTCTGACCCTATTACCCGTTTGTCTGACCCCTTTACCCGTTTGTCTGACCCTCTTACCCGTTTGTCTGACCCCTTTACCCGTTTGTCTGACACCCTTACCCGTTTGTCTGACCCCTTTACCGGTTTGTCTGACCCCCTTACCCGTTTGTATGACCCCTTTACCCATGTGTCTAGCCTCTCTTTTCGCCCACGTCTATCAGAACATTTCGTTTGTCATAAGCGGTGTGAGTGCTTTATAACTCTAGTAAAAACGACCAACCAGGAGTCATGCACTTGCGAGGGACAACAGTGGGTTGAAGAAATATGTTCATATTTACCCGAATCATGAAGAGTTTCCTGGGTATCGAACCCAGTGGTCGATGTACTAAAAACTTGAGTGACGATACTTGTTGTAGTGGAGAGAATCGCTATCATCTGAAAAATAACACAAATAATTATTGTAGACTTTGCCAATGATTGCGTGGGATTTCGTTTCATAACTGAGTGTATGCTTCATTACTGTATTAAACTATCCTCACAACTATTGTATCAAACTATCCACGCAACTATTGTAAAAGCTGTGTGAGGAGACGGATGTCAGAGGGGTTGGGCGGGTGGGGGGGGGGGCGGCAAGACCATGGCACTAGAATCCTAAACCAGATGTCAACGTCGACATTCCTACACGCTATTATCCAAGGAATCTCCGCCCCTGGGGGGGGGGGGGCAGGGAGGCTGGTAAACAATTTGATAGCATCGCCCAGTCACAATGGCTTCTGAATGACTGGCTCTGAGTTGAACCTGTGGCACACGTGTACATGGTGCGCCACTAGTTTGTTAGTGGTCCTCAACTTCTACCACCACCGTAGGTCAGTGGCTCACAAATTCTTTAATGCACTTTCACTTTTCGGATTTAAAATCCATCAAATTCAACTCCTTGACACATTCTCTTGACACATTCTCTTGACACATTCTCTTGACACATTCTCTTGAGATTTACTCTAGTGACATTCTCTTGACAAGTTCGCTTGACACAGTCTCTGGGTTCTAACACGACTTTGATATCTCAGGATGGGTTGTATGACATGGAGAAAAGTATTGTGTTGCAGAATGAGTAAACTTGTATTAGAGTTAGAGGATATTTAGAGTAGAGGATATATCCAAAGACCCGATTTATCCCATGGGTAGATCTTATTTTAGACCTATCCTTTTTTAGTTTGTCCCTTGCCAGGGCAATACATGGTCCTGACAATACATGGCCAAGGCAAGACATGGTCATGGCAATACATGGCCAAGGCAAGACATGGTCATGGCAAGACATGGCCAAGGCAAGACATGGTCATGGCAATACATGGTCATGGCAATACATGGTCATGGCAATACATGGTCATGGCAATACATGGTCATGGCAAGACATGGTCATGGCAATACATGGTTCATGGCAAACGCTTTGAGAATCATAAACCTTGGGTCTGCGGAGATTCTTCCAACCCCAGTTCCCTACCCCTGCCTGATACCCCCCCCCCCCAAGGGTTACCCCCCCTTGCCAGTATAAAAATCATCCCAACCTGTT
>CAXITT010000096.1:179620-213054 GCA_964033795.1 Lymnaea stagnalis | reverse complement strand
GGGGGGGGGGGGGAGGGGTCGTCTTAGCCACAGGCATGTTTACTTTGTAAGAAAAACGAACAACTTCAAACATTTTTTAAAAAGTAGGTCATTTAAACTGGGTCAAATGCTGACACTGCTAGTGACCTTCCACAAGATCACTGAAGCGATAGTAAAATGGGTCACGATTTAACTATCACACTGTCTTTACTTTCAAAGGTGAAGGTCAGTTTTAATGAGCATGAACCAAACCAATTTGAGCATAAATAAACCAAGGTGGGCATAAATAAACCACGGCGAGCAAGCTAACAACAGTCAAATGTCAACCTTCATCTAATGTCAACCTCTAATCACATGGATTCGCAGACATGTCTTTCATGTCTAGTGAGTTGGTGTAAGTCAGCAACACAACACAAGTAAGTCAGCAACACAAGTAAGTCAACAACACAAGTAAGTCAGCAACACAAGTAAGTCAACAACACAAGTACGTCAACAATACAAGTAAGTCAACAACACAACACAAGTAAGTTAGCAACACAAGTAAGTCAACAACACAAGTAAGTCAGCAACACAAGTACGTCAACAACACAAGTAAGTCAGCAACACAAGTAAGCCAGCAACACAAGTAAGTCAGCAACTAGACAGCGACCGAATTTCGGCTTCGGTTTCGGCACCGAAAGTGGCAATTTTATCACTTTCGGCCAAGTTTCGGTTTTCGGTCTAAACTGAAAGTTAACTTTCGGCTTAATTTCGGTTTCGGCCGATAGAGAAAAGTTAACTTTCGGGTGTTTTTCGGTTTCGGCCGAAATTGACATAGACTTTCGGAAAACCTGCCGAAAGTGACTGAGGTTTTTGGTCATCAAATTCTCAGCAAAAGCGATATTTATAATTACCCCCGGTAATTTTTCAGTTTCAACAGGCAATCACTGTAACAGGCACTCACTGTAACAGGCAATCACTGTAACAGGCAATCACTGTAACAGGCATTCACTGTAACAGGCAATCACTGTAACAGGCAATCACTGTAACAGGCAATCACTGTAACAGGCATTCACTGTAACAGGCAATCACTGTAACAGGCAATCACTGTAACAGGCATTCACTGTAACAGGCAATCACTGTAACAGGCAATCACTGTAACAGGCAATCACTGTAACAGGCACTCACTGTAACAGGCAATCACTGTAACAGGCATTCACTGTAACAGGCACTCAATGTAACAGGCACTCAATGTAGCAGGCACTCACTGTCAACAGAAACTCACTTTAACAGGCAATCACTGTAACAGGCACTCAATGTAGCAGGCACTCACTGTCAACAGAAACTCACTGTAACAGGCATTCACTATAACAGGCACTCAATGTAACAGGCACTCAATGTAGCAGGCAATCACTGTAACAGGACCTCACTGTAACAGAAACTCACTGTAACAGAAACTAAACTCACTGTAACAGACTCTCACTGCAAAAGACACTCAATGTAACAGGCACTAACTGTCACAGAAACTACCATAACGTGTTCATCACAAACTATCATTAACGTGTTCATCACAAACTCCCACAACGTGTTCATCACAAACTATCATTAACGTGTTCATCACAAACTATCATTAACGTGTTCTTCTTCTTCTTCTTCTTTATTTTAAGGGCCCACGATCAATGAATTGATCATTCTGGCTCCTATGTTTCAGAGAGGTTTGCGATGTTACTGTCCATGGGTTTCAATGGGATACTTCACTGGTTGCAAGGGCGACTCAGCAGTGGTGTTATGAACTGGGGGTTGGAATACAGGAGGCAATAGACACAAATGTATCGAGTGTAGCCGCCTCAACTGTTGCTTTTGGAAGCTTGTTCCAGTCCCCTATTGTCTTCGGCAGGAATGAGGAGCTTCTGTACTTCGTTCTTGTTTTTACCAGCCGGAACTGTTTGTCGTGACTTCGTCGCAGTCTGGGGGGAAGATTAACGAGTTTCTGTTTGATTCCGGAGCAGTGCACCAGTCCATTTGTTATCTTGTACAACATGGTGAGCCTGGATAGTCGTCGTCGTTCTTCCAATGTCGACCAGCCCAGTGTTTCCAGCATGCTGCCAACACTCGAGGTGCTTCTGTAGCGGTTCATGACAAAGCGTGCTGCCCGTCGCTGGACCGCCTCCAACCTGTCTATGCTTTTCTGGGTAAATGGGTCCCAGACTGTAGAAGCATACTCTAAAATAGGTCGGACAAAGGCTTTATAGGCTTTTTCTTTCACGCTTGAGTTGCCGATCTTCAGATTGCGCCTTAGGAACCCCAGGGTCTTGTTTGCCCGGTTGCACACACTGTTAATGTGCTCGTCCCAGCGGACCTCTCTTTGGATGGTAACACCCAAGTACTTAACGGAGGAAACTGGCTCAAGAATATGGCCATGCAGTTCGTAAGAGTGGTTTAGAGGGAACCTGCTTCTGGAGACTGACAGGGTTTGGCACTTGACGGGATGAAATTCCATGTCCCAGCTTATCTCCCACTCAGCTAACCGATTGAGGTCTTGTTGAAGCTGGCTCTGGTCAGAGCTGTTGACCATTGTCCTATATACCGCCGTGTCGTCTGCGAACAGTCTTGCTTGAGAGGTCAGCTTCTCGGGCAGATCGTTGATATATGCTAGGAACAAACAAGGGCCTAGCACTGAGCCCTGGGGGACCCCTGACTTAACACTGACAAAGGAGGAGGTTTTGCCATCTACCACTACTGCCTGGCATCGGTCGCTGAGGAAGCTAGAGATCCATGTTTTGGTAGTGCCTTGGATCCCATATCTATGCAGTTTGTGCAATAGCAAGCTATGGTTGACACGGTCAAACGCTTTTGAAAAGTCCAGCACAAGCACATCAGTCTGCTTGCTGTTCTCCAAGTTGGTCGTCAACTCTTCAGCAAATTCAAGGAGTTGGGTCTCGCATGATCTGTTGACTTGTGTTCATCACAAACTATCATTAACGTGTTCATCACAAACTATCATTAACGTGTTCATCACAAACTATCATTAACGTGTTCATCACAAACTATCATAACGTGTTCATCACAAACTATCATTAACGTGTTCATCACAAACTATCATTAACGTGTTCATCACAAACTACCATAACGTGTTCATCACAAACTATCATTAACGTGTTCATCACAAACTATCATTAACGTGTTCATCACAAACTATCATTAACGTGTTCATCACAAACTACCATAACGTGTTCATCACAAACTACCATAACGTGTTCATCACAAACTATCATTAACGTGTTCATCACAAACTATCATTAACGTGTTCATCACAAACTACCATAACGTGTTCATCACAAACTATCATAACGTGTTCATCACAAACTACCATAACGTGTTCATCACAAACTACCATAACGTGTTCATCACAAACTATCATAACGTGTTCATCACAAACTATCATAACGTGTTCATCACAAACTACCATAACGTGTTCATCACAAACTACCATAACGTGTTCATCACAAACTACCATAACGTGTTCATCACAAACTACCATAACGTGTTCATCACAAACTACCATAACGTGTTCATCACAAACTACCATAACGTGTTCATCATAAACTCGCATAACGTGTTCATCACAAACTACCATAACGTGTTCATCACAAACTACCATAACGTGTTCATCATAAACTCGCATAACGTGTTCATAACAAACTACCATAACGTGTTCATCACAAACTACCATAACGTGTTCATCACAAACTACCATAACGTGTTCATCACAAACTACCATAACGTGTTCATCACAAACTACCATAACGTGTTCATCACAAACTACCATAACGTGTTCATCATAAACTCGCATAACGTGTTCATCACAAACTACCATAACGTGTTCATCACAAACTACCATAACGTGTTCATCACAAACTACCATAACGTGTTCATCACAAACTACCATAACGTGTTCATCACAAACTATCATAACGTGTTCATCACAAACTACCATAACGTGTTCATCACAAACTACCATAACGTGTTCATCACAAACTATCATAACGTGTTCATCACAAACTACCATAACGTGTTCATCACAAACTACCATAACGTGTTCATCACAAACTACCATAACGTGTTCATCACAAACTACCATAACGTGTTCATCACAATGTCATGCTGACCTAAAATAAGCACGCAATTACCGAACATAATTTCTTACATATCACATAACTCATCGGCCTGGTTTTAATCTCCAAGATCCCAAACGGGTTCTTACATATCACATAACTCATCGGCCTGGTTTTAATCTCCAAGATCCCAAACGGTTCTCAAATTGTATATAGTTCTGAACCCAACAACACCGCTATAAATGACATGCGTATATCCCAGCATTCTCACTGCTCAATGGAATCCTTTATAATAAGTTAGAACTTATCAACTGCGCGTATGTCTGCTATCAGGAGAATACAGAATCACTGGTTTACAGAAAACACTGGGTCACTTGTTCACATAGGTTTACTGGTACGTATAGAACATTGGGTGACTGGCTGACATAGAACAATGGGTCACTGGTTCACATAGAACATTGGATTAATTTTTCAAATAGTGTTACTGGTACACATAGAACATAGTGTTACTGGTTTACTTAATAGAACATTGTGTTTCTGGTTCACTTTATAGAACATAGTGTTTCTGGTTCACATAGTACATAGTGTTTCTGGTTCACATAGAACATAATATTACTGGTTCACATGGAACATACTGTTACTGGTTCACATAGAACGTAATATTACTGGTTCACATAGAACATAGTGTTATTGATTCACATATAACATAGTCTTAATGGTTCACATAGAACATTGTCTTACTGGTTCACATAGAACATAGTGTTTCTGGTTCACATAGAACATAGTGTTTCTGGTTCACTTTATAGAACATAGTGTTTCTGGTTCACATAGAACATAGTGTTTCTGGTTCACATAGAACATAATATTACTGGTTCACATGGAACATACTGTTACTGGTTCACATAGAACGTAATATTACTGGTTCACATAGAACATAGTGTTATTGATTCACATATAACATAGTCTTAATGGTTCACATAGAACATTGTCTTACTGGTTCACATAGAACATAGTGTTACTGGTTCACAAAGAACACAGTTTTACTAGTTGACATAAACATAGTGTTGTTGGTTCATATAGAACATAGTCATATAGAACATAGTATAACTGGTTCACATAGAACATGGTGTTTCTGGTTCACATTGAACATAGTGTTTCTGGTTCACATAAAACATAGTGTTACTGGTTGACATAGAACATAGTCTTAATGGTTCACATAGAACATAGTCTTACTGGTTCACATAGAATATAGTCTTACTGGTTGACATAGAGCAATGTGTTACTGGTTCAAATAGAACATAGTGTTTCTGGTTCACATAAAACATAGTGTTACTGGTTGACATAGAACATAGTCTTAATGGTTCACATAGAACATAGTCTTACTGGTTCACATAGAATATAGTCTTACTGGTTGACATAGAACAAAGTGTTACTGGTTCACATAGAACATAGTGTTTCTGGTTCACATAGAACATAGTGTTACTGGTTGACATAGAATAAAGTCTTACTGGTTCACATAGAACATAATCTTACTGGTTCACATAGAACATAGTCTTACTGGTTCACATAGAACATAGTCTACTGGTTCACATAGAACAGTGGTTCTCAACCTTTTTAGTACCGTGACCCTTTTTATACAGTTTCTGGTGTCGTGGCGACCCCCAGCTAAACACTTATTTTCGTTGCTACTTCATAGCTGTAAGGATATGTGTTTTCAGATGGTCTTAGGCTACCCCTGGGAAAGGGTCCCGCGACCCCCAAAGGGGTCGCGACCCACAGGTTGAGAACCGCTGACATAGAACATAGTCTGACTGGTTTCCATAGAACACCGGGTCCCAGTCGTTCATGATTTAAAAAAAAATATTTTCGCCATTAGTAGTAATAATATTATCTTTATTATCGTACGCAATTATTGATCAGCTGCTTGTTGTCAAAGAATTGGTAAGCACTGAGTTTTTTATTTGTATTATTCTTCAGTACTAACACCAGGAAATAAATTATTCTAGACGCCGATCACCTATTTATGGAAACTACCTGTTTTCTTAAAACAAAACTGCCAGTTCTTACCAATGTTTTGGTAGCAATCAGCTGATCTTCATACATCGTGCAGTATGGTTGGAAGACTACTAAAATTAACCATACTTGTGTGTATCTATACTGCATAAAGACGTAATCTAAAGACTACTAAAGTACACCATGCGTGGGAAGATGTTCTCTTTGCAATAACTTGGTCCTTTAGTCTTAGTTGACAGTTTTCTCTTTGTGCTCCACTTTCATGGTTGTACCAATTTTAACATGGATTCTTATCGTCTTGTGGGATGCAGGACATTTTTTTAGAAGGTCACAACTAATGTGACGGATTGACAGGCTGGTCACAACTAACATGACGGATTGACCGGCTGGAAAGTAGGTCATAACTAACATGGCCGATTGACAGGTTGGAAAGTAGGTCACAGCTAACGACAGATGTATAGGTATGGAAATAAGTCACAACTAAAATGACATATTGACAGGTTGGGAAGAAGGTCACACCCAACATGACAGATTGACAGGTTGGGAAGTATGTCACAACTAACATGACATATTGACAGGTTGGAAACTAGGTCACAACTAACATGACAGATTGACAGGTTGGGAAGTAGGTCACACCCAACACGACAGATTTATAGGTTGGAACGTAGGTCACAACTAACATGACAGATTGACAGGTTGGGATGTAGGTCAAATCCAACATGACAGATTGACGACTAAAGCTGAACTTTTTATTGTTTACTCTGTGATCTCCACGGTTTTCGATGTTTGTGTTTACATCACGTGACTCATTACGCTCCTGTCCTGCTGGCCACGTGACACCAACACCTGGCTGTTCTGGCTGACAAACTTGCTCCCTAAGTTTAACACACGGCCTTCAAGAGTTGAATGCAGCGCTAAATCTAAAATGCATTTTTTTAAAGTGTTTATTTGAAAGATCAAACACGCTTGGAATGACCTCCTGTACAGCCTGTCAACAGCCTGCACGCGCCTGGTACAGTTAGCACGTGAGCTGTATCCTGTTTGAGGTCATGTGACCAGGTAAGGCACTGCCATAAAGATACTTAGGGTGTGTTAAGAAAGATAAGTCATTAAAATGGGGTTAGGCCGTACATTTATGAAAATAAAAAAAGTGTTTGATAACAAAGATGGGTGGGGAGGAGATGAATAATGTGACGCCTGGTGGGTGGGGTGGCTAACGAGAGGCGCTGCCGTCTGCGTGGTTTGAAATCTCACGTCTTTCAGGCGCAATTAGGATTATCGGCCTTTTTTTTAAAGGCAGGAGACTATCGAACTAATTTAGGGCAGGTTTTACTCAAAATAATTGAGAAATAAATCGGTTTTTTTTTACAACGCCAGGAAATTTAAGTCAGAGTCTTGTGACAGTGAGTCATGTCATCTCACGGTAGGTCAATGTCATGACACGGCAAGTCAATGAGAGACCGACATAATTTCGGTTTCGGCGCCGAAAGTTGCCCTTTGATCATTTTCGGCGTTGTTTCGGTTTCGAACGAAACAGAAAAGTAAACTTTCGGCTTAATTTCGGCCGAAACTAATTGAGATTTTTGGTCGTCTATTAGATGACATACTGTCTCCCTGTCTGTCTGTCTCCCTGTCTGTCTGTCTCCCTGTCTGTCTGTCTCCCTGTCTGTCTGTCTCTCTCCCTGTCTGTATCCCTATCTCCCTGTCTGTCTGTCTCCCTGTCTGTCTCCCTATCTCCCTGTCCGCCTGAAACCCTGCCTGTCCGTCTGTAAGTATCCCTGTTTGTCTGTCTCCCTGTCTGTCTGTCTGTCTCCCAGTCTGTCTGTCTATCTCCCTGTCTGTCTCCCTATCTCCCTGTCCGTCTGTCTTCCTATCAGTCCCTGAAGGCAAATTGAAGAAACATCGAGAAGAAAATGGAGAAGAGCTTTGGTGCCAGTACACAACCCTGTTTTACTCCGCTGCTGACTGGGAATGACTTAGAGACAGCACCAATGAACGTTATCGTGCTGTGCGTGTTATTGTGAAATGACTGTATTATTGTGAGCAGTCTTGGGGGACAACCTATTCTTTGCAAGATGCTGAAAAGGCCTCTCCGACTTACCAAGTAAAATGCCTTGGTCAGGTCTATGAAGGCAATATAAAGTGGCATATGCTGTTCACGACATTTCTCCTGCATTTGGCGTAACGAGAATATCATGTCTATTGTTGAGCGCTCACTCCTGAAGCCACACTGGGACTCTGGGTAGATGCGGTTCGCAAGGCTCTGCAATCGTTTAAGGGCAACCCGGGCAAAAGTCTTTCCAACTAAGCTAAGGAGAGAAATACCTCGGTAGTTATTACAATCGCTTCGGTCCCCTTTATCTTTTTTATACAATGTTACGATGTTGGCGTCTCTCATGTCCTGGGGAATGTGACCAGTTTCCCAACACAGACAGAGGAGCTCATGTAAGGGCTGAAGTAGAAGAGGTTTTCATTTTTTGAGGACTTCCACTGGAATGCCGTCAATCCCCCGTGTCTTCCCATCAGCTAAGTAATCAATGGCTTTTTCGAGCTCCTGTAGAGTTGGCTCTTCATCCAGTTCTTCCATTACCGACAGCACGGGAATATTATTCAGAGCGGTCTCAGTGACTACATTCATTGTTGAGTATAGTTCAAGATAATGCTCTTCCTAACGCCGGAGTTGATCATTTAATTGGGTTCTGGATAATTTGACGCGTCTTGGACTTGAGTGGTTCTATTTTTGAAGTGTGTGGACCTAATGCCCTCTTGATGCCCTCGTTTATGCTCCTTGCATCTCCGTTGCATCAGCTGCCTTTAGTTGTCTTCTAAGCCTTGGTATTTCTTTTAAAAGTTTACCGCCTGATAACTCATAGAAAGAGTTTAATTTTGGAACAGGCACCAATAACTCTTCTGTACTTGCTGGTGGTAGAGTCTTAAACAATCTTAAGGCCCCCAGCTTGATCACCACTTTGTCAAAAGTAAGCCTTTAGTCTGCGGATACAGCAGTGTAAGATTAACTTCCTCAAGTAGATCAGCCCAAAGGTAAAGGTAGCAGATAAACGTGAAATCACAGACAGCATGTCAAACACATTTCGCTGAATGACAATCGTGCTCAGATGTTAAGGGGCGAATCGGCGAAACATTTAATTTTTGAGTATCGCTAGGTTTCGATATATTTAGTTTCAAACCCCTTTTTCAAAGAAAAAAAAATTAATTTAAGTTAATTATTAGAATATATTATACATTTTTTTTAAATATAATTTTGTTAACACTATAAATAAATGGATAAAAGTTACTTTTTTAAAGTTTTTTTTAAATTTTTAGCGATTCGATTTATGTAGCCTACTTAGAATGGCCCGACCACATCGTATTTGGTATCAACGGAAAGCTTTATTTCTCAGTTTTGAGATAAACATAGCTTCCTGGCGCTTACGAAAGCTACCGAACAGTTCAATCGGCGTTGAATCATGGTCAAGATGGTGTTTTCTACCTTATTTCAGGGTCATCTCAATTCTGAATAATCAACTTTGAACTTTTAATTTAAAGCAAGCATTTTGATTCGTTGCATGTGATGAAAAATGTACGTGTGATTGGTTTTCCTTTTATAAAATTCGGTTGGACTGAGCAGTGTGTGCTCTGAGCAGTGTGTGCTCCTTACATATGTATTTTTTCAATTTGGTGTCACCCCTGAGATGGTGTCACCCGGTGCGGTCGGCACGGCCCGCACTCCTAGCTACGCCAATGGTCTTAAGGTTGAGTTACAGTGTCCATCATGACATTAAATATGACATTAAATATGACAATACATGTCACGAAATTTACTCATATTGGCAAGCTAAGTTTTAAACTATTTTCCTTGCCAAAAGAGGTTTTCCCCCAAAATAGCGTTATCTAGGGTCACTTTGCTTTGTAGCTACATAGCAAGATTTTACAGTTCTTGGCTTATAGCGACACTTTGTGACAATTTGTCACTTGCTCTTACACTTGCTGTTAAAGTGTAAACCCGAGATTGGAGTATTTCCAAGCAAATCTTTGATTTACAACAAATCTTGCCTGATCCGGCATCTCGGTATCCCGGGAAAGATACCCTCGTCCCGGTAAAGGTGTGCATGTTTCACAGTATCACATAATAGATGGCAGTAGGGTTTGAGGGGCAACAGTACCGGATAGAGGGGGCCACACAGCCGACAGTGAGAACCGTATGGACGGGTGTAGGGGCTACACAGGCGGCATTAGGGGCTACACAGACGGCATTAGGGGCTACACAGACGGCAGTAGGGGCTACACAGACGGCATTAGGGGCTACACATACGGCATTATGGGCTACACAGACGGCAGTAGGGGCTACACAGACGGCATTAGGGGCTACACATACGGCATTATGGGCTACACAGACGGCAGTAGGGGCTACACAGACGGCATTAGGGGCTACACAGACGGCATTAGGGGCTACACAGACGGAATTAGGGGCTACACAGACGGCATTAGGTGCTACAAAGGCGGCATTAGGGACCACACAGACCGCAGTAAGGACCACACTGGAAGTGAGTAGTGGTACTACATAGGAACTTTGTTGTGTGACATAACTCAACAGATTGTAGCACGTTGTATGACACTTGCTGTTACATTTTTTATAAAAGTTTGTGCCCGGCATTTCCAGGGATGGGAAATTTTCAAAGGAATTCTCTAGTTTATAACAAATCTACTCAACGGAGGCTGCATTTTTTATTGCCCTACTCACAAGATGATGTATATTGTATGGCCCTACTCACAAGATGATGTATGTTGTATGGCTCTACTCACAAGAGGATGCATGTTGTATGGCCCTACTCACAAGATGATGCATGTTGTATGGCCATACTCACAGGATGATGTATGTTGTATGGCCATATTCACAAGATGATGTATGTTGTATGGCCCTACTCACAAGATGATGTATTTTGTATGGCCCTAAGATGGTGCATGTTGTATTGCCCTACTCACAAGATAGTGCATGTTGTATGGCCCTACGCACAAGATGATGTATGTTGCATGGCCCTACTCACAATATGATGTTGTTTTATGGCCCTACTCACAAGATGATGTATGTTGTATGGCCCTACTCACAAGATGATGCATGTTGTATTGCCCTACTGGGAATATAGAACATAGGCGAGGGACATGTGAATATAGGACATAGGGGATGGACATGTGATTATAGGACATAGGAAAAGGACATGGGCATATAGGACATACTGGAAGGACATGGGAATATAGGACATAGCTGAGGGACATTTGAATATAGGGCCTAGGGGAAGGACATGTGAATATAGGACATAGGCAAGGACATGGGATTATAGGACATATCTCGTATGGTCTTTTTAACTGCCGAATGAGCTAAACTTATTCCTAAATCTTTAGCAATGGAAAATAGCTCCTTTCTAGAGCATTTGTCTAATGCTACTGATGGGTTTTCAACAACAAAATCCATTTTGACACAGGCAAAATATAACACTTAGTTTTATAAAAATTGTAAGCTTAGTGAACACACTTATTAGAATTGAATTTAAAGAAAATTGTAACCAGCTTTGTTGTTGGTATCGTAAAATGGTATCGTGAACTCAATTTAGTCTGAGTAAACAGTGGGTCGATTATGGATTCAAATTATTCTCGGAAGAGCCCACAATTTGTTAAAATTGGGGACTTACGAGAAATAATAATATAGATTCAGGTATATCCCGGAGGAGCAACCCAATTGTTACGCAATTGCTTCTAATATGAGAAATCAATCTCCTATTTTAATTGTAATTGGCTCGTGGTAAACAGTGCCTAAAAAGAACGATACCATAGAGACAACAATATTAAAGATACTACACCCAAAACAGTTGCTAGTTACAATTAATAAGATTTATTAAGTATTAATGTAACTACAAAACAAAAGAAATATTTTTTTTAATTTTATTTTATTTAGACATTTTTTTATAGCGCTTACCTTACAGCTCTAAGCACTTTACAATTATTAAAAATATGTAAACTATTTAAACTGCTAAAGTAAAATAAAAAGGAAAAAACCAGAGACACTAGAATAGTAACTACAATGTTAAAAATAACTATGGAAACAGTAGCTTGAACATTAAAATGGCTATAAAACGAGGACACTTTGGCACGTTTTGGCCTATACTGCAGGATCAACCCGAGACAGAAAATGAGGCAGGGCAAGGAGGGTGCATCTCAGGTCATAGGCGGACCTAAACAGATGAGTTTTAAGGGACTTATTGAAAGGGGACGAGGTTTCACAATGACGGATGTGGAAGGGGAGCTGGTTCCAGAACGTGGGCGCATGGAAGTAGAAGGAGCGTTCACCGATGGTCTTAGTTTTAGTTCTTGGGATTGAGAGGGTTCTATTGTCAATTGAAGAGCGTAGTTGTCTTGTGGGGATTAAGGAAGCAACAGTCCAGGGAGATAGACAGGAAAGTGAGGGCCAGTGAACGAGTTGAAGCATAGATTGGCAGACTTGTACTTGATGCGAGAGGATATTGGAAGCCAGTGGAGTTGCCGCATGTGTGGTTGAATGTGGTCATGTTTCTTTGATTTAAAAATGAGTCTGCATGATTAGTTCTGTGCCTTCTGAAGTTTTTCTATGTGGCGTTGAGGAATGCCTGTGAAAAGAGTGTTACAGTAGTCAAATACAAATATCATTACAAATCATCAACTTACAGTATGGTAGATCTTGTACCGGTGCACAGTTAACACAGTTCGTATAATTTGGACATGAATAATGATGAAATGCGAAATAAACAAACACATGCGAGTACACAAATACACAAAGAATAATACACGTCTCGTAAAGTTAAAATTTTTTCTATCTATCTGAATCTCCGTCTCTCCGTATCTGTCAATCCCTTATATACATGTAGCGTAAGATGCTTCCAGAAATGCCTGACGACGTGTTGTTTACATTTCTCGGGTTATCGAGATCATTCAACAAGATACTAGGAGACAGTCTAACCATGTTTAATTGGTAAACACGGTTGTAAACAAGATACCCCGGTACATCAAAGAGATTTAACCACGCCCACAACAGACGTTACTGTCTGCTAGCAGTTTAATGCGAGGTCAAAGAGAGTTCACGCACGGGGAATGTATGCTACATAACAGCAATACAACATGCACCATCTTGTGAGTAGGGCAATACAACATACATCATCTTGTGAGTAGGGCCATACAACATACATCATCTTGTGAGAAGGGCAATACAACATGCACCATCTTGTGAGTAGGGCCGTATGTCCTCTATTCACATGATCTCCCCTATGTCCTCTATTCACATGTCCTCCCCTATGTCCTCTATTCACATGTCCTTCCCTATGTCCTCTATTCACATTGTCCTCCCCTATGTCCTCTATTCACATGTCCTTCCCCTATGTCCTCTATTCACATGTCCTTCCCCTATGTCCTCTATTCACATGTTCTTCCCTATGTCCTCTATTCACATTGTCCTCCCCTATGTCCTCTATTCACATGTCTTTCCCCTATGTCCTCTATTCACATGTCCTCCCCCTTGTCCTCTATTCACATGTCCTTCCCCTATGTCCTCTATTCACATGTCCTCCCCTATGTCCTCTATTCACAGGTCCTCCCCTATGTCCTATATTCACATGTTGTAAAGAGGAAATATAACTATTCCCACGCCCCTACCACCAGCATTACAATACACCCCTACCACCAGCATTACAATACACCCCTACCACCAGCATTACAATACACCCCTTTAATACAACCCCTAGTTTCCCTCCGAGTCTACCACCTCTGGCTGAGGATATACATCCACACACCGGTAATGGTTGTTGCGCACCCCAATTACCTTGACATACATTTCCACCTCCACGGTTGTCTCCCCTACCAGACCACAAATTAGGGGATAAGCTCCCCTGCAATTTCCCGCCCTCCAAATTAACCTTTGTGGTTCGGCTCGGTAATCCGCAATAATGGCGCCCATAGAGCAGACGCCTGTAGGCTTGTGGGAGCGGATTGAATGTAAACAGATTCACAGGCAAGTAGCCACATTAGCCCGACACCTGGCCAGCAGGGGGGGGGGGGGCGGGACGCCTGGGACGGGTTGGATTTCACAGGCAAGTAGCCACATTAGCCCGACACCTGGCCAGCAAGGGGGGGGGGCTGGACGCCTTGGACGGGTTGGAAGTTCTTTGTGTCCGGAGAAATAAGATGAAACCACAGACATAGGCGCAGGAAGGACGGGCTTCTTGGTGTCTAGCTTCTGTCGGCACGTGAGGTCTTGGAAGGGGAGACATTGCACGTGGGGCTAATGCGCAAGATGGCAAGGGGGGGGGGCGTGGGGGGGGGTGGCGGGGAGAGAGATCAGATGTAAGCTTTATTGTTGGGGGGTGGTGGTTAAAGATATATATACATATAAAAAAATATTTATTTTTTTTTCATTTAAAAAAAAAAGGGGGGGGGGATTAAGTTTTCTAGTCATTAGAGAAAGTTCAAACATTGAAAAAAAACAGGTCGCTGTTGTTTATGACTGGTATCTTTTGGATATTGGCACGACTTCGGGAGGAGGGAGGCAGGAGGGGGATATTGAGTATTAGTAAAGCAAAGGTCAAAGGTCGGGGACATAATTTAATGGTACTCCTCAATTTCAAAGGGAGAGAATCAGAGACTATTTAAATCCAAATTGGTTTATTGAATCTTTTTATACTGGAGATAGATTAGGGTGACCAGATCATGATTTGGACAAAACGGGTTAGGGTTAGGGTGAGGGTTAGGGTTTGGGTGAGGTTGAGGGTTAGGGTGAGGGTTAGGGTTACAAGGTCGATTGTTTTTTTAGTTGTTTTTTTTTTTGTTGTTTTTTTTTTGGGGGGGGGGGGGGGGGGGGGGAATACCCTCCAGTTAAAGAGGGGTCCCGGGGCCTCGGCCGTGAACTGTTGATTGAAATATGCTCATTTTAACCATGAAATCTCACCTAGAAATCTACTTGGGGTACTCAGTCTTTTCCTATGTTTCACTGATGTGATGTGTTGTTTTATGTCTGAACGTCCACCATGACCAATACTAAAAACATTATTGCAAACTGGAGGGTATTCCCATCCTCCACACCCCCATACCCCCCAAAAAAAAAACAACAACAAAAAAACAAGCGTCCTTGCCTTGAAAGCGTCCCGTTTTTTCCCAATCATGATTTGGTCACCCTGCATTAAATGATAGAAAGAAATCCCTAGTCCAAATATAAAATATATATAATATAAAATATAAAATGCACAGTGTAGCCGATGTAGCTGATGTGGCGTATGTAGCTGATGTAGTTGATGTAACTGTTATGGCTGATGTGGTTGATGTATATGATGTAACTCATATGGCTGATGTGTTTGATGTAGCCGATGTAGCTGATATGGCTGATGTGGTTGATGTGGCTGATGAGGTTGATGTAGCTGATGTGGTTGATGTAGCCGATATGGCTGATATGGTTGATGTAGCCAATTTAGCTGATATGCCTGATATGGTTGATGTAGCCAATTTAGCTGATATGGCTGATGTGGTTGATGCAGCTGACATGGCTGATGTGGTTGATGTAACTGATGTAGGAGGTGTAGCTGATGTAGCTTATGTAGCCGATGTAGCTGATGTGGTTGATGTAGCTGGCGTATGAGGTGTAGCTGATGTAGCTTATGTAGCCGATGTAGCTGATATGGCTGATGTGGTTGATGTAGGTGATGTAGGTGATGTAGCTGATGTAGGTGATGTAGCTGATATAGGTGGTGTAGCTGATGCTGATGTAGCTAATGTGACTGATGTAGGTGATGTAGCTGTTGTAGCTGATGTACTAACATCGTCTTTGAAACTAGTTGCCAGATAATCGTGTACCTGTTACCGTTTGCCAGGTGTACATTTAAAAGACAATATTTTACCTAGATACGTCATCTGTTTTGTTAAGTCAAACGGAAGTAAATTGTACGCGACACAATGACGTCATGTACTGGTGTAAGTTTAGCGCAGAGCGGAGTTGCTACTAGTCTTCAGGGAATTGTCTGTTTTGTTTAGGAATTGTCTGCCTTGTTTAGGAAGTGCCTGCCTTGTTTAGAAATTTTCTGACTTGTCTAGGAATTGTCTGACTTGTCTAGGAATTGTCTGCCTTGTTTATTAATTGTCTGCCTTGTTTAGTAATTGTCTGCCTTGTTTAGTAATTTTCTGCCTTGTTCAGGAATTGTCTGCCTTGTTCAAGAAATTGTCTGACTTGTTTAGGAATTGTCTGACTTGTCTAGGCATTGTCTACGTTGCTAGGAATTGTCTGTGTTGTCTTGAAATTTTGTGTGATTTGTCTAGACATTGTATGTGTTTTCTAGGAATTGTCTGTGTTGTCTAAGAATTGTCTTTTTTGTCTTGGCATGTCTGTGTTGTCTAGGAATTGTCTGTGTTGTCTAGGAATTGTCAGTTGTCTAGGAATTGTCAGTTGTCTAGGAATTGTCAGTTGTCTAGGAATTGTCTGTGTTGTCTAGGAATTGTCAGATGTCTAGGAATTGTCAGTTGTCTAGGAATTGTCAGTTGTCTAGGAATTGTCAGTTGTCTAGGAATTGTCTGTGTTGTCTAGGAATTGTCTGTGTTGTCTAGGAATTGTCAGTTGTCTAGGAATTGTCAGTTGTCTAGGAATTGTCTGTGTTGTCTAGGAATTGTCAGTTGTCTAGGAATTGTCAGTTGTCTAGGAATTGTCTGTGTTGTCTAGGAATTGTCAGTTGTCTAGGAATTGTCTGTGTTGTCTAGGAATTGTCAATTTTCTAGGAATTGTCTGTGTTGTCTAGGAATTGTCAGTTGTCTAGGAATTGTCTGTGTTGTCTAGGAATTGTCAGTTGTATAGAAATTGTCTGTGTTGTCTAGGAATTGTCAGTTGTCTAGGAATTGTCTGTGTTGTCTAGGAATTGTCAGTTGTCTAGGAATTGTCTGTGTTGTCTAGGAATTGTCAGTTGTCTAATAATTGTCTGTGTTTTTCTAGGAATTGTCAGTTGTCTAGGAATTGTCTGTGTGTCTAGGAATTGTCAGTTGTCTAGGAATTGTCAGTTGTCTAGGAATTGTCTGTGTTGTCTAGGAATTGTCAGTTGTCTAGGCATTGTCAGTTGTCTAGGAATTGTCTGTGTTGTCTAGGAATTGTCAGTTGTCTAGGAATTGTCTGTGCTGTGTAGGAATTGTTAGTTGTCTAGGAATTGTCAGATGTCTAGGAATTGTCAGTTGTCTAGGAATTGTGTAACGACGGGGCCGGACGTCAACAAATGTTTCTATAGACAATATAAAACATGATGACATGATGACACGATGACATGATGACATGATTACATTAGTTCTCCGTAATTGTCATCATTTATTTTAACATAAATGTTTTCTTTCGGGAATTCTTAAATCATTTTTTAAAGAAGAAAGTATTTTGTAAACATTTGTCATTGATGTAAACAGAAACTCGAAATATTTTAGCAAAAGTTTAACAAACTGGAGATACACATGGCAAGGATTGAATCATACATGGCAAGGATTGAATCATTAATTCCAAGGATTGAATCATCCATGGAAAGGATTGAATCATCCATGGCAAGGATTGAATCATCCATGGCAAAGAATGAATCATCCATGGCAAGGATTGAATCATCCATGGCAAGGATTGAATCATCCATGGTAAGGAATGAATCATCCATGGCAAAGATTGAATTCATACATAACATTTGTTTTTTTTTTCCACTAGGTCAACACGCCCTCAATCCATAGCTCCCTTCACAAACACAAGAACGTGTGAGCTGGGCATCCATAGCTCCCTTCACAAACACAAGAACGTGTGAGCTGGGCATCCATAGCTCCCTTCACAAACACAAGAACGTGTGAGCTGGGCATCCATAGCTCCCTTCACAAACACCAGAGCATGTGAGCTGGGCATCCATAGCTCGTCCATATCCTGGCAGCGTGTCGGTCCGCTACATGAACATTTTGTATTTATCATTTCACGTATGGCTCCTGGCTAAACTGTGCACTCTATGGCTACTATTCGAACTCTATGGCTACTGGCTACACCTCGCACTCTATGGCTAATGTCTACACTTCACACTCTGTGGCTAATGGCTACACTTTGCACTCTGTGGCTAATGGCTACACTTTGCACTCTATGGCTAATGGCTACACTTCGCACTTTAAGGCTACTGGCTACAATTTGCACTCTATTACAATGTCATTTGGCTCTAGCTAAGTTTACTTGTGTTTATTTTATTTATTTATTTATTTATTTTTATTTTTTTGTTGGTCATTTATACCTGTTCTTTGCTGCGTAAGTCCCTTTGTTTTTCAGTGTCTCTGTCAAGCTTTTGGCATGCCATTTTTACTTAAGGCCCTTGTTTTGTAATGTCTCTGTCAAGCTTCGTCATATCCAGTACATTTTACTACTTAATTTAGGATTTGGTTTAACTTTAACTATGGATTCAGAGAGTAGGGGCAACTTGCCCAGGGGCATAGGGCTACATCTCAGTTCAGAGAGTAGGGGCATCAATTCTTCTGATTTAGTTTTAAAAAAGAAAACACATGTGTAATCTGACTTCCTTAATGTGACTTATGTAATGTGACTTATGCAATGTGACTTATGTAATGTGACGTACGCTTAATACCAAAAACAGGTGCTGCAATGACTTAAAATATTTGTTATCTGGGGGCTTGTCCTTCCATTGTGAGGACCCTGGTGTCTTGAATCGTGTCCTGTCATTACGAGTTACCGTGTGTATGGGACGCTGTCCTGTCATTCGATGTTGAGGATTTTTCTGAAGCTTGTTGTGTGAACGTCTGTTTACATTCTTGCATGGCGTTGACAGATGGTCCACCTTTCACTTGCATAGAGAGCGTAGAGAGTACAGCTGCCTCGTAGGCTTTAAGTTTGAGTGTTGACTTAGACATTGTGTCATAGGTTGCACTTGCTCTTGCAATGTGAAGGTTTTACTTCTTCAGCAATGCTTATGCTTGGGGACAGTGTCCTGGCCAGGTAAGAGGGGCTATTTACCCCTTTAAGCATTTCGCCTTTGTCTTGGATTTTGGTCGCAACGTCAATCAATTTTTTTCTAGAACCTGGCTGATGTAGGCCTTCAGTCTTTTTTAAGTAATAATTTTGTAAGAGCAAATTTTGTGCAGGCAATTGAGAGGTTTGCAACACTGTGGTGCATATCGGTCTCTGATTCAGAGACATACAGAAAGTCTCAGATGATGTCTTACAAAAAGTCTTAGGTGATGTCATACAGAAAGTCTTAGGTGATGTCATACAGAAAGTCCCAAATGATGTAATACAGAAAGTCCCAGATAATGTCATAAAGAAAGTCCCAAATGATGTCATACAGAAAGTCCCAGATAATGTCACACAGAAAGTCCCAAATGATGTAATACAGAAAGTATCAGATGATGTCTTACAGAAAGTCTTAGGTGATGTCATACAGAAAGTCTTAGGTGATGTCATACAGAAAGTCTTAGGTGATGTCATACAGAAAGTCCCAAATGATGTAATACAGAAAGTCCCAGATAATGTCATAAAGAAAGTCCCAAATAATGTCATACAGAAAGTCCCAGATTATGTCATACAAAAGTCCCAAATGATGTCATACAAAAAGTCCCAGATAATGTCATACAGAAAGTCCCAGATAATGTCATATAAAAAGTCCCAAATAATGTCATACAGAAAGTCCCAGATTATGTCATACAAAAGTCCCAGATTATGTCATACAGAAAGTCCCAGATAATGTCAAACAGAAAGTCCCAGATAATGTCAAACAGAAAGTCCCAGATAATGTCATACAGAAAGTCCCAGATAATGTCATACAGAAAGTCCCAGATAATGTCATACAGAAAGTCCCAGATTATGTCATACAAAAGTCCCAGATTATGTCATACAGAAAGTCCCAGATAATGTCAAACAGAAAGTCCCAGATAATGTCAAACAGAAAGTCCCAGATAATGTCATACAGAAAGTCCCAGATAATGTCATACAGAAAGTCCCAGATAATGTCATACAGAAAGTCCCAGATAATGTATGAGGTTGAATAAAAATGCCATCATTTCGGTGCATGGTGCCGACCCCAATGTCTCCCTGCCGATCCTATGTCTCCCTGCCGATCCCAATGTCTCCCTTCCGCTCCCAATATCTCCCCGCCGATCCAGATGACTCCCACTCAGAAACTTTTAATGAAATGAAGACGGATATCTTTTTAATTAAAACATTGACATTTCCAAAGTTGTTTTGAAACTTTTAAGTAAATTTGTCCAGACAAGTTTTAAGAGGTTCCGTCAAACTGACATATTTTCAAATGTTATGCTCAGCTGCACATCCAATGGTCCCCCAGAGAGAGAGTCAAGTTTGATAAATAATTTGTTGAAGAACTTTTAAAAAAGACAACAACAAGAGATATCGCTCTGTCTTAGCGGCGTATATGCTATAATGTGCAGAGGTCCCATATGCTATAATGTGCAGAGGTCCCATATGCTATAATGTGCAGAGGTCCCATATGCTATAATGTGCAGAGGTCCCATATGCTATAATGTGCAGAGGTCCCATATGCTATAATGTGCAGAGGTCCCATATGCTATAATGTGCAGAGGTCCCATATGCTATAATGTGCAGAGGTCCCATATGCTATAATGTGCAGAGGTCCCATATGCTATAATGTGCAGAGGTCCCATATGCTATAATGTGCAGAGGTCCCATATGCTATAATGTGCAGAGGTCCCATATGCTATAATGTGCAGAGGTCCCATATGCTATAATGTGCAGAGGTCCCATATGCTATAATGTGCAGAGATCCCATATGCTATAATGTGCAGAGATCCCATATGCTATAATGTGCAGAGATCCCATATGCTATAATGTGCAGAGATCCCATATGCTATAATGTGCAGAGATCCCATATGCTATAATGTGCAGAGATCCCATATGCTATAATGTGCAGAGATCCCATATGCTATAATGTGCAGAGATCCCATATGCTATAATGTGCAGAGATCCCATATGCTATAATGTGCAGAGATCCCATATGCTATAATGTGCAGAGATCCCATATGCTATAATGTGCAGAGATCCCATATGCTATAATGTGCAGAGATCCCATATGCTATAATGTGCAGAGATCCCATATGCTGTAATGTGCAGGGAGGCCGAGATGCCATATGCTATAATGTGCAGGGAGGCCGAGATGCCATATGCTATAATGTGCAGAGGTCCCATATGCTATAATGTGCAGGGAGGCCGAGATGCCATATGCTATAATGTGCAGATATGACATATGCTTCAAAATGCATAATCCCAGACTGTTATAAGGTGCATAGATGGCATGCACATTATGCTGTAATGTGCATAGATCACAAACTTTGATATATCTATAACGTGAATAGATAACAGAGTAAGCTAAAATTTGCATATATCACCGAAAATTCTATAATTTGTCTAAATCAGACCATGGTTACAATGTGTCTAGATCACAGGCTAATAGAAAATTCTATTTTTTTTAAACTATCCCTCAACTTACTCCCCTTTGTCCATGATTTCCCGCCCTTGCCTGTGACGTAGAGGGCTATCAATTCACTAAGGGAAGGAGGAGCTCTCCTTGTCACGAGTGGATCTCAAGTACCGCCCCATGGATCCCGTCTTTGAAGCCCTGTCATTCAACAAGTGTTTACAACTGGATCAACCTAGAGGCAAAGGAAACAAGCATCGGCCACTTTCTGAAGAAGGTCAAAACCGAAAAATGTCTGGATGTTCTAGCCGACAAATGTCTGGATGTTCTAGCCGACAAATGTCTGGATGTTCTAGCCGACAAATGTCTGGATGTTCTAGTTCTAGCCGACAAATGTCTGGATATTCTACCCGAAAAATGTCTGGATGTTCTAGCCGACAAATGTCTGGATACTCTACCCGAAAAATGTCTGGATACTCTACTCGACAAATGTCTGGATACTCTCTCTACTCGACAAATGTCTGGATACTCTACCCGAAAAATGTCTGGATGTTCTAGCCCACAAATGTCTGGATACTCTACCCGAAAAATGTCTGGATGTTCTAGCCGACAAATGTCTGGATACTCTACTCGACAAATGTCTGGATACTCTACCCGAAAAATGTCTGGATGTTCTAGCCGACAAATGTCTGGAGACTCTACCCGAAAAATGTCTGGATGTTCTAGCCGACAAATGTCTGGATATTCTACCCGAAAAATGTCTGGATGTTCTAGCCGACAAATGTCTGGATACTCTACCCGAAAAATGTCTGGATGTTCTAGCCGACAAATGTCTGGATACTCTACCCGAAAAATGTCTGGATGTTCTAGCCGACAAATGTCTGGATACTCTACTCGACAAATGTCAAATGTCTGGATACTCTACCCGAAAAATGTCTGGATGTTCTAGCCGACAAATGTCTGGATACTCTACCCGAAAAATGTCTGGATGTTCTAGCCGACAAATGTCTGGATACTCTACTCGACAAATGTGTGGATACTCTACCCGAAAAATGTCTGGATGTTCTAGCCGACAAATGTCTGGATACTCTAAACGACAAATGTCTGGATACTCTACCCGAAAAATGTCTGGATGTTCTAGCCGACAAATGTCTGGATACTCTATTCGACAAATGTCTGGATACTCTACCCGAAAAATGTCTGGATGTTCTAGCCGACAAATGTCTGGATACTCTATTCGACAAATGTCTGGATACTCTACCCGAAAAATGTCTGGATGTTCTAGCCGACAAATGTCTGGATACTCTACCCGAAAAATGTCTGGATGTTCTAGCCGACAAATGTCTGGATGTTCTAGCCGACAAATGTCTGGATACTCTACCCGAAAAATGTCTGGATACTCTACTCGACAAATGTCTGGAGACTCTACTCGACAAACGTCTGGATACTCTACCCGAAAAATGTCTGGATGTTCTAGCCGACAAATGTCTGGATACTCTACCCGAAAAATGTCTGGATGTTCTAGCCGAAAAATGTCTGGATACTCTACTCGACAAATGTCTGGATACTCTACCCGAAAAATGTCTGGATGTTCTAGCCGACAAATGTCTGGATACTCTACCCGAAAAATGTCTGGATGTTCTAGCCGACAAATGTCTGGATACTCTACTCGACAAATGTCTGGATACTCTACTCGACAAATGTCTGGATACTCTACTTGACCATTCTCTGGATACTCTAGCCGACAAATTTCTGGATACTCAAGCCGACAAATGTCTAGATACTCAAGCCGACAAATGTCTAGATACTCAAGCCGACAAATGTCTAAATACTCAAGCCGACAAATGTCTAGATACTCAAGCCTACAAATGTCTGGATACTCTACCGGACAAATGTCTGCATACTGAACTTCTTATTTTGGTTGCTCTTTTCTGCAGGTCATAAGATCGAATTACTGCCCCTTGATGTAACAGAATTCACTTTCAGCCTCCCGCCAATAAATGTATGAGACCAGGGGTTAGCGTCAATTTCGTCGAAAGAAATTTCGTCGACGGCAAATTGATCGACGGAAATTCGATAGAACGGAAATTTGGTCGAATCTTTTTTCCAGTTCACACGTTAAAATTTTCGTCAAATTTCTTTTTGAACGCGCTATACTATATAGTAAAACAGAATAATGCGTTCAAAAAGAAATTTGAATCAAAATTTTAACGTTAAAACTGAAAAAAAGATTCGACCAAATTTCCGTTCGATCAAATTAACAACATCGCTCAATTTACCGTCGACTAATTTTTTTTCGATCACATTTCCGGATACGGAGACCATGGTGCGTTTGTGTGGTGGGTGGGGGTCGCATGTAGTCTCGGAATATCAATTGGGAGGGGGGGGGCAATAAAATGTCAGGACACATTTTAAATTTAACCCATGGTGTTGTTGTGGATTTATTGGAATACAAATAATTGTGATGCAATGTAAGATTCATACCAAAACTTTGAATCGCTGGACCTACGCGTTGAATCTCAGGACCTACACGTTGAATCTCAAGACCTACACGATGAATCTCAAGACCAACAAGTTGAATTTTGGGACCTACACATTGAATTTCGGGACCTACATGTTGAATCTAGGGACCTACACGTTAAATATCGGGACCTACACGTTGAATCTCAGGACCTACACGTTGAATCTCAGGACCTACACATTTAATCTCAGGACCTACACGATGAATTTCGGGGGGACATACACATTGAATTTCGGGACCTACATGTTGAATTTCGAGACCTACACGTTGAATCTCTGGACCTACACGTTGAATCTCAGGACCTACATGTTGAATCTCAGTACCTACACGTTGAATCTCAGGACCTACACGATCAATCTCAGTACCTACACGTTGAATCTCAGGACCTACACGATCAATTTCGGGGGGACCTACACGTTGAAAATCGGTACCTAATCGTTGAATCTCGGAACCGACACGTTGAATCTAAGTGACCTAAACATTGTATCTCAGTGACCTAAACATTGAATTTCAGTGACCTAAACATTGAATCTCAGTGACCTAAACATTGAATATCGGAACCTTCACGTTGAATCTCGGGACTTACACGTTAAATATCGGGACCTACACGTTAAATCTCCGGACCTACACATTAAATATCGGAACCTACATGTTGAATCTCAGGACCTACACGTTAAATATAGGGACCTAAACGTTAAATATCGGGACCCGCAAGTTGTATCTCGGGACCTACACGTTGAATCTCGTGACCTACACGTTGAATCTTGTGACCTACACTTTGAATCTCGTGACCTACACCTTGAATCTCGTGACCTACACGTTGAATCTCGTAACCTACACCTTGAATCTCGTAACCTACACCTTGAATCTCGTGACCTACACCTTGAATCTCGTGACATACACCTTGAATCTCGTGACCTACACCTTGAATCTCGTAACCTACACCTTGAATCTCGTAACCTACACCTTGAATCTCGTGACCTACACCTTGAATCTCGTGACCTACACGTTGAATCTCGTAACCTTCACGTTGAATCTCGTGACCTACACGTTGAATCTCGTGACCTACACCTTGAATCTCGTGACCTACACCTTGAATCTCGTGACCTACACGTTGAATCTCGTGACCTACACCTTGAATCTCGTGACCTACACCTTGAATCTCGTGACCTACACCTTGAATCTCGTGACCTACACGTTGAATCTCGTGACCTTCACCTTGAATCTCGTGACCTACACGTTGAATCTCGTGACCTTCACCTTGAATCTCGTGACCTACACTTTGAATCTCGTGACCTTCACCTTGAATCTCGTGACCTACACGTTGAATCTCGTGACCTACACGTTCCTGATGACAGCATCGGAAATCGGAACCGCTTTAGGATACATTAGAAGTGTAGGTGGGGCACGGGGCGTCATAGACTGGGAGCCACTGCGTTGAGACCAACTGTAATAGACGTCACGGTATTGCTAGTCACTGTATTGGGAGCCACTGCATTGAGAGGCACTGTGTTGAGAGCCACTTTATAGGGACCCACTGTACTGAGAAACAGTTTATTGGGAGTCACTGCATTCAGAGCCACTGTATTGGGAGTCACTGCACTGAGAACCACTGTACAGAGAGCCACTGTATAGAGAGCCACTGTATTGATTACCACTGTATTATAGCAACTGTGTTGAGAGCCACTTTATTGAGAGCCACTGTGTTGATAGCTACTGTATAGAGAGCCACCGTATTGAGAGTTACTGTATTCAGTGTTACTTTCAGAAATTTTCTTGGGGCGTGTGGGGCAGCCTTCAGATTTTTTGTGTGTATGACTAGTCCTTTACTTGGCATCTTAGGATTGTGTGTACGACAAGTCCTTTACTTGGCATCTTAGAATTGTGTGTAGGATGTGTGTACGTGTAGCTAAGGGGGGGCAGATGAGACATGCTTTCCGGGGCGCCAGACTTTTGGGGTTGGGGGCGGGGCCTAAAATGGGCTTTGATGAAATAAATTGGTTGAAAATAACCAGTTTCAGAGTTGGAGGGGAACGTAATAATGAATGTAGATACACCACTGCTAGTGACGTCGAAATAGGGTGGGTGGAGTGGTCCACCCAGGTGTCCCATTTTTTTTACATGCCGGTGTGGCCACTATGTGGCATTTTTAGACAACTGCAAAGTTTGGGTCTTGAAAGGGAGGACGTCAGAACTATTTGGTCGTTCATGGCGGCCTCAAGAGTAGCTACGCCACTAGGCCGTGTATCTATCGATACCAAAATCGGCGATCATTTTCATCGAGAAGTAGGGCGGGAATCGATGGCGCCGATGAATCTTGTTCGTTGGAGGGGTCTGGGGAGCCTCTCCCCAGAAAAGTTTTAATTATTTCAAAATCAAGACAATTATTATTGAGTATACTTGAATTCGATTTTTCTATTCTACCTTTGGAACAGGGAAGAACATTTTGTAAGGTTTTGTGAGAGGCATTATGGAGCCTGGTGCCATATATAAACTGAATTCACGCCCCAGGGTAATCATTAGGGATAGGCTTATAATCAACCCCATAGTGTCCCATTGATCAGCGTAATGGAAGGGGTGCATAATGAAGGGTGCTAAAGACAGTCGTCCAAACTCAAAATTCAAGTATGCGCCAAAATGCATTATTTTGGCGCATACTTGAACTTGTTGTTTCTTTCAGAAAATTTTGAAGTGCCATTTGGAACGTTCGGGTGGGAAATGGGAAAATGAGCCCTAATAATAATGAGCAAAGACATCTTCAATTTCGCACCAGCAGGACATAAACTATATTCACTCTAGTTGTGTCACCCTTGAGGTGCGATTTTGCCCTAGATTATTCTCGCCCTTTAAATCATTATAGTCCCCATAAAATTTGTTGATAAATTCAAAATACAAAAATGCATTTTTCACATATCTGAATTTAGTTTTGCAACATTCAACACTTATTGGAGAGCAACGAAAGATAACCTAATTACAAAATATAGGTGCCACTTAACCTTAGAACCATCGTGTGCACCCAGCAACCCCTAGGACTAAAGGGTGCCTCGGATATTTTAGTGGCTTAAAGATACGATATTTTCTTAATTATCATCTTTCCATGCAGGGTTGTCAAAACGGAAATAGCTTGACCTATGACATGCTTGTGTTATGTGAAAACAAAAATAAAATAATTATTTAACTAAAGATAGTAATGTGGCTTTCATTTTTTTTATTTACATTATTTTTTAGGGTTAGATCTAGCTACGTAATTAATAAATGAATTTTCAAAAAAAAATAAATTCAATTAAAAAATGGGTTCCATCACTAAACAGCATTGCAAACCTTATTTATATGATGAACGCAAGTGGGAAAAACAAACTTACTCATTATTATAGTGCTTAGACTAACTAAACAAACTTACTCATTATTATAGTGCTTAGACGAACTAAACAAACTTACTCATTATTATAGTGCTTAGACGAACTAAACAAACTTACTCATTATTATAGTGCTTAGACTAACTTTTCTAAATATGTCCCAATTTTACCAGAGCCAAAACAACCACACAAAAACAGGTTGATTAGAAAGGTCTAGACATTATTATGGGTTTTGAAAACTGGCCATTTTTATCAATGGCATATGAGCGGCATAACTATTTTAAGAAGACATGAGTTGTTTACAGCAGACATTATATTTATTCATGTATGATTTTATCTATAGGAAATTCATATGCAAATTAATTGTAAATTTCCCAATATTGTGTAGATTGAAATTTTCATTTGGAATTTTAAACTACTATAACTTTCTTCCCTCTTCGCTATAATTTAAAACATTTGTATCTAAATCCACAGAATCGATTTTAAATTGAAGACTTGGGAATGAGATTTTTTTTTTTACACGTACACAAAAAAAACAACACGAAAAACTAGTTCACAAACAATAATCGTGTCCTTCTACTGGAGTCTCATCTAAAATAAAACTAATAATATAAAAACATTACGGCAATGCCAATGGATGGGGCAGGTTGTTTGTTATTCTGACATTAAAAAGAGAAAAGCAGTTGGGAAGTTAATAATAATAAATACAGGCTAACGGCTAAGTGTAAAAAAACAAAACAAAAAAAAAAAAAAAAAAAAAAAAAAAAAAAACAAGAAAAAAAAAAAAAAAAAAAAAAAAAAAAAAAAAAAAAAAAAAAAAAAAAAAAAAAAAAAATCTGTTGTTCAGGACACTTTGTAACAAAGGTAGCACATTTAAAGAAAACAAAGGTAGCACATTTAAAGAAAACAAAGGTAGCACATTTAAAGAAAACAAAGGTAGCACATTTAAAGAAAACAAAACCACTTTTGATTTAATAGTAGGCTAATTTATGAAACGTGCGCTATTTCTTTGCGCCCTTTAAATTCTACGTTTAAAATAAAACTATGATGCCTAATGTTCTGGTCATGTTTTTACGATGAACTCTAATTGGAAAACAGATTGCACGTGTCTAATACTTGACTATTGTTAAAATTGTAGACCTTTATAGGTATGTAAATTTATTTTAATATAGTGTCATTAAAAATTACAGTCTTTAAACTTGTGGAGTTGCAAAAGAGGCCGTCCATAAAGTACGTCACGCTCCAGGAGGGGGGGGGGGGGGGGGGGTAAGAAAGTTTGACAGTTCGTGACAGGGGGAGGGGGGTCAGGCCATGTGTGACGTCACACATTTATTTATTTTTTATTTTATTTCTAATTTTTTTTTTTACTTAGAATTTAATAGCTTTAAAAATAATTTTCAAAAATTTTGTGAAACGTTTGAATTAGTTTTATGTCAAGATAGCATGAAATGCGTATCTCCTGAATGTGTTGTTCACGATTCCTCTCGCTAGTATGCTGTTGCGAAGCCTTGTTTTATGTATGGCCTTGCCGAGATCAATAGGAGTTTTCAAAGTACAGCTATATGATCTTTATTGTCCATCTTTGCAGACCAGCTTACTTGATCGAATTTGCAAAGTATGCCACTTGTACTTGACCTCACAAACAATGTGGAAGAAACATGAAAGTATCCTCCCATGAAACGATGATGCTGAAAGATTGAGGCCAGTCGTAACTATGGATGAACACTTCACTTCACCATGGATGGATGATGTCCAGTGAATATTTTTCAATTAAACATAATTCACAGGCCCATAATAAACAGATTCAATATAGCACAAGAGTTTGTCACATAATGTGTCAATCTAGTCTTTTTTTTTTGGTCGAATTGTTTTGTTTCCTTTTTATTATTTAATCACTGGGTGAAGTCAAGTCTCGCTAATCTACTACTTATCCTGTGTAAAAAAGATTGCATAATCGGAAATTATCTAAAACTTGACATCACCTTTTGTAAATGAAAAAGCAGCAGACAAAGTATGTGCTTTATATAATTGTCTAGTCTAATTTTTGCTACTTTTGTTTTCAAATTCAATCTAGATTGAGTTACTGCTTCAATGAATGACTGTGACAACTGTTTACAAATAACTATTCTACTATTAAAGTAATTTTAATATTGTGATAGTTCTTTTAAGTGGAAATTTTATATTTCAATACCGTTTAATAGTGAAGTGTGTTTTAGATTAAATTTTAATTAGAAGTTTTAAAAATTATAGACCTTAAAATTGAAGCAAATGTAGTTTAATAATGTGTTAATAAAGTCTTTAAACTTGTGAGCTTGCAAAAATTAATTAAAGAAATAATTCAGATCAATGCGAACGGGAATACTTCGCCTCATAATCGGCAAATTTTCGAAACATTGCGATATTTATAATCGAATAACATAAGCTTCTAAGAAGATTAGCCTTATCTATACGGATCAACAATATATCGAGCGTAGCGATATTTCATAGATTCCACTAATTGTAATCGGTTAATGACACCAGCTAATATCTTTTTTTTAAATTGTTAAAAAAATGACAATTTATTATTTTTTATAAAATATACTTTGTTTTATTGTTGTACATATTTTTGCTCCGGGGTCACTTGACTTTCCCGGGGGGGGGGGGGCACCACCCCCCCCCCCCCCCCCAAACGGAGGTAAAGCTGAACGAAACCTGACTGTATTGATATCAACTGTGTTGAGAGCCACTGTGTTGAGAACCACTATAATGAGAGCTATTCAGCAACAACATTCAGTATCGTCATTCGTAATATGGCTAATAAATTACAATTTGCAACAGAACTAGTGCATTTTAATGACAACATTATGTGTCAGGATTGTGTTTAAATGTGTCAGACATATGATTAAATGTGTCAGACATATGTTTAAATGTGTCAGACATGTTTAAATGTGTCAGACATATGTTTAAATGTGTCAGACATATGTTTAAAAGTGTCAGACATATGTTTAAATGTGTCAGACATATGTTTAAATGTGTCAGACATATGATTAAATGTGTCAGACATATGTTCGCAGGAAGATGACACGAATTAGGTCAAACGAAGCCAACAAGCCTTCACTCTCCTGTTTAGTTGGATCAGTTGTAAACAAATCTCAAACAGCGACCCACTATTTATCTTCCTCACAGCAGTGTTTCCAAGTGTTGTTGTCTGTATACGTTGTTTATATAAGCTGTTTGTTTACATTGTAGATATTATTTCTTTATATTGAAGATGCTGTTTGTTTACATTGTAGATATTATTTCTTTATATTGAAGATGCTGTTTGTTTACATTGTAGATATTATTTCTTTATATTGAAGATGCTGTTTGTTTACATTGTAGATATTATTTCTTTATATTGAAGATGCTGTTTGTTTATATTGTATATGTTGTTTGTTTATATTGTATATGCTGTTTGTTTACATTGTATATGCTGTTTGTTTATATTGTAGATGTTGCTTGTTTATATTGTATATGTTTATTTTATATTTTTGTGTATTATGTTTGAATATGTTGTTATAGGTTGTTTGTACATAGTATTTCTATATGTTGTTTGTGTATGTTTTTGAAACTTTTGTGTATGTTTTTTGTATACGTTGTTTGTGTATTTTTTTGTGTAGTTGTTCATTTAAATTGTTTGCATCAGTTGTTTGTTTCAATTGTTTTTAATGTTGTTTGTGTATGTTTTTGAATATGTTGTTATATTTTGTTTGTATATGTTATTTTTAATGTTGTTTAAGTATTTTTTTCAAGATCTTTTGCTTAAAAATGTTGTTTGTTGATCCCCATTTTTCTAATGTAAATTTTTTTCCCAAATTTTGTGTTAGATATGCAACAGAAAAAGATACACAATACAGACAACACATGTCAGACAACATAAGTCAGACAACACAAGTGCTGGGTGGCCGAGCGGTCTAAACTGTCTCAAACCAAATAGTTGGTGGTCTGGAGTTCAATCCCCACCAAAGCCAACATCCCAGCACCCCGGGTGGATGGGACCCGCTAGCCTTGGACGGCAACTCATCTAAGAGAAGGCAAACTCTGAATTTAAACCAGGAGCCAGAATGATCAACAAATTGATCGTGGGCCCCTCAAATATAAGAAGAAGAAGAAGTCAGACAACATAAGTCAGACAACACAAGTCAGACAACACAAGTCAGACAACACAAGTCAGACAACACAAGTCAGACAACACAATACAGACAACACAATGCAGACAACACAAGTCAGACAGCACAATACAGAAAACACAAGTCAGACAGCACAATACAGACAACACAATACAGACAACACAAAGCAGACAATACAAGTCAGACAACACAATACAGACAACACAAGTCAGACAACACAAGTCAGACAACACAAGTCAGACAACACAAGTCAGACAACACAATACAGACAACACAATGCAGACAACACAAGTCAGACAGCACCAGTCACACAACACAAGTCAGACAACACAATACAGACTACTAGCCTGCGAGGCTTAATCGTTTTGATTTCTAATATATATATATATCAATCCATTATATTACAGCTATTTGCCCTATTTACATCCCAGTGCCCTATTTACAGCCAAGTGCCCTATTTACAAACAAGTGCCCTAGTTACAACCAAGTGCCCTAGTTACATTAGCACTTATTTAGACAAGACAGAATCTTTGAGATTTTAACAAGACAAGACATAATCTAGACGCATATCCACAGGACTGGCAAGAGTTATCTGATTACTTGATCAAAGCACACACTGACTTCACTCCCCTGCCAGGGACCGCGTAGTCAAAGAACTAACCGTTAGTAGTCAGACTAAGGTTTGAACACGAGGCTATGACGCCATTGGGTCGGACCTGCATGTTTTTCAAACTTCTTTTTCCATCATTTCCAATAACTTCACAAAGTAAATTGTCAAGCACGTCACCAGTAAATAATAAGACACTGTCCTTGATTGATGTCAGCCACCTAAATAAATAGCATCCATCTCTAGAAAGGGACGAAACATTGGAGACTATTCTCAAGGAACTCCCTACAACACAAATATTGAATGGTTACCGGAAATTTGTTTGAAAGAAATTTCGTCGACGGAAAATTGATAGAACGGAAATTTTATCGATTTTTTTTTTTCCTGTTCACACGATCAAATTTTGCGTCAAATTCTTTTAGAACGCACTATAATATATCTTAAAACAAAATATTGCGTTCAAGAAATTTAGCGAAAATTTCTTTTGTGTGAATTGAAAAAAAAAATCGATCAATTTTCCGTCGAAGAAATTTCTTTCAAACAAATTTCCGGATACGATATTGAATGTTACCATTGGTTATTAGAATTTGAAGAAAAAAGAAGAAAAAAAACAAGTATTGAATTTGTCCATTGATTGATATAAAACCAACGTTGTTCATTTTCGCAAACAATAACATACACCATTATTAGCAGTTGTTGGCGAAGCATGCCCTGAGCTGACGTCACTCTGTTTATATAAACAAAACCTTAGGACATTGTGAACCGAAAATGAATAAATAAATGCTAACAAAAAATAAGATGTGTGAGACGGGGAGAACAATGAGGATTGGGCCAAGAATAACTAGTAAATTAGACTCGATGAGAAAATTGAGAATTGGGCCAAGAATAACTAGTAAATTAGACTCGATGAGAACAATGAGAAATGGGCCAAGAATAACTAGTAAATTAGACTCGATGAGAACATTGAGAAATGGGCCAAGAATAACTAGTAAATTAGACTCGATGAGAACATTGAGAATTGGGCCAAGAATAACTAGTAAATTAGACTCGATGAGAACATTGAGAATTGGGCCAAGAATAATTAATAAATTAGACTCGATGAGAACATTGAGAATTGGGCCAAGAATAACTAGTAAATTATACTCGATGAGAACAATGAGAAGTGGGCCAAGAATAACTAGTAAATTAGACTCGATGAGAACATTGAGAATTGGGCCAAGAATAACTAGTAAATTAGACTCGATGAGAACATTGAGAATTGGGC
>CAXITT010000096.1:152707-178787 GCA_964033795.1 Lymnaea stagnalis | reverse complement strand
GGGGGGGGGGGGGGGGGGGGGGGGGGGGGGGGGGGGGGGGGGGGGGGGGAGGGATGGAGTCAAAGGCACCTAACTCCTTCTTTTAAAAATACTGACGGTTGTGGGGAGGGAAGGTGAAGCTGGCGAATGACGAGCCCCGAGTGTATGGTAGACCACTGTGGCAACTTTTACCATTTCATTTGACCAACTACCATTGTAGGACCCTTTACAATTAGATTAGACTAACTACCACTATAGCCCTTTGTACCATTTCATTTGACCAACTACCACTATAGCCCTTTGTACCATTTCATTTGACCAACTACCACTATAGCCCTTTGTACCATTTCATTTGACCAAATACCACTATAGCCCTTTGTACCATTTCATTTAACCAACTACCACTATAGCCCTTTGTACCATTTCATTTGACCAACTACCACTATAGCCATAGCCCTTTGTACCATTTCATTTGACCAAATACCACTATAGCCCTTTGTACCATTTCATTTGACCAACTACCACTATAGCCCTTTGTACCATTTCATTTGACCAACTACCACTATAGCCATAGCCCTTTGTACCATTTCATTTGACCAAATACCACTATAGCCCTTTGTACCATTTCATGTGACCAAATACCACTATAGCCCTTTGTACCATTTCATTTGACCAACTACCACTATAGCAAATTTTACTATTTCAATCTTAAACTTTGATCTCTCAGCAGAAAATTATGATATTTTAAACATGTTTTATTTTATTTTTTACTATCCTTGTCTTTTTCCCTGACTAAAAATAAAAAAGTGGTTTTGAATTTGTTTGAAAAGTTCATTTTTCCCTCCGTCTGTTTTATTGCCGTCCTTCAAGTGGGTCGGCTGTCATGATTAGGACTTGTTGTCTGATCTTGGAGGCTCTTCGCCACACTTCATGCTGGCAGCACCGGAAACATGATGATACAAGAACGCCTAGAACATGATAATATTAGTGCACAAAACATGGTCATATTAGTACACAAAACATGATGATATTAATACACAAAACATGATGATATTAATACACAAAACATGATGATATTAGTACACATAACATGATGATATTAATACACAAAATATGATGATATAAGTACACAAAACATGATGATATTAATACAAAAAACATGATGATATTAATACACAAAACATGATGATATCAGTACACATAACATGATGATATTAGTACACAAAACATGATGATATCAGTACACATAACATGATGATATTAGTACACAAAACATGATGATATTGGTACACATCAGGGGTGGACTGGGCCGCCGGGACACCGGGAAGATTCCCGATGGGCCGCTAGGACCGGTGATATAATAAAAATAAAAGTCATGAAGATAGGGTCGCTTTTTTATTTTTTTCCCGGGCCTCTTGAACTCCCCAGTCCACCCCTGGCGGGCCGCTTGAACTCCCCAGTCCACCCCTGGCGGGCCGCTTGAACTCCCCAGTCCACCCCTGGCGGGCCGCTTGAACTCCCCAGTCCACCCCTGGCGGGCCGCTTGAACTCCCCAGTCCACCCCTGGCGGGCCGCTTGAACTCCCCAGTCCACCCCTGGCGGGCCGCTTGAACTCCCCAGTCCACCCCTGGCGGGCCGCTTGAACTCCCCAGTCCACCCCTGGCGGGCCGCTTGAACTCCCCAGTCCACCCCTGGTACACATAATCTGATGATATTCGTACACAAAACATGAAGGTATGAGTACACAAAACATGATGATATTAGTACACAAAACACGATATAGTACACATATATTGATATAAAAGCCTGATATATTTGAGTTCATTTGTACCTTACATAAAAATTGTTCTCTTAGATGAGATGCTTTAAGGATTGATATGAAAATGGATTCGGGGGTGGGGGGGGAGGGGTTGAAGGTTGGAGGGGATAGAACTTCTAGAAGGTGGGAGTTATAGGAGTGGCAGTTATAGGAGTGGGAGTTATAGGAGTGGGCGCTATAGGAGTGGGAGTTATAGGAGTGGGAGTTATAGAAATGGCAGTTTTAGGAGTGGGAGTTATAGGAGTGGCAGTTATAGGAGTGAGAGTTATAGGAGTGGGCGCTATAGGAGTGGGAGTTATAGGAGTGGGAGTTATAGAAATGGCAGTTTTAGGAGTGGGAGTTATAGGAGTGGGAGTTATAGGAGTGGGAGTTATAGGAGTGGGGGTTATAGGAGTGGGAGTTATAGGAGTGGGAGTTAAAGGAGTGGCAGTTTTAGGAGTGGGAGTTATAGGAGTGGGAGTTATAGGAGTGGGAGTTATAGGAGTGGGAGTTATAGTAGTGGCATTTATAGGAGTGGGAGTTATAGGAGTGGGCGCTATAGGAGTGGCAGTTATAGGAGTCGGTGTTATAGGAGTGGGAGATATAGGAGTGGGAGTTATAGGAGTCAGCGCTATAGGAGTGGCAGTTATAGGAGTGGGGGTTATAGGAGTAGGAGTTATAGGAGTGGGAGTTATAGGAGTGGGCGCTATAGGAGTGGGAGCTATAGGAGTGGGAGTTATAGGAGTGGGAGTTATAGGAGTGGGAGTTATAGGAGTGGGAGTTATAGGAGTGGGAGTTATAGGAGTGGGAGTTATAGGAGTGGGCGCTATAGGAGTGGGAGTTATAGGAGTGGGAGTTATAGGAGTGGCAGTTATAGGAGTCGGAGTTATAGGAGTGGGCGATATAGGAGTGGACGCTATAGGAGTGGCAGTTATAGGAGAGGGCCCTAAAGGAGTGGGCGCTAAAAGAGTGGGAGTTATTGGATTGGGAATTATGAGAGATGTGTCGTTTTGGGAGATGGGGCGTTAAAATAGGAGAAATGGTGAGTTATGGGAAATGATGAACAGGAGATGTCGAAAAATAGGAGATAGTGAGCAATGGGAGATAGTGAGCTATGGGAGATAGTGAGCAATAAGAGATAGTGAGCTATGGGAGATAGTGAACAATAGGAGATAATGAGCTATGGGAGATAGTGAGCAATAGGAGATAGTGAGCTATGGGAGATAGTGAACAATAGGAGATAGTGAGCTATGGGAGATAGTGAGCAATAGGAGATAGTGAGCTATGGGAGATAGTGAACAATAGGAGATAGTGAGCTATGGGAGATAGTGAACAATAGGAGATAGTGAGCTATGGGAGATAGTGAGCAATAGGTAATAGTGAGCTATGGGAGATAGTGAACAATAGGAGATAGTGAGCTATGGGAGATAGTGAGCAATAGGAGATAGTGAGCTATGGGAGTTAGTGAACACTAGGAGATAGTGAGCTATGGGAGATAGTGAACAATAGGAGATAGTGAGCTATGGGAGATAGTGAACAATAGGAGATAGTGAGCTATGGGAGATAGTGAGCAATAGGTAATAGTGAGCTATGGGAGATAGTGAACAATAGGAGATAGTGAGCTATGGGAGATAGTGAGCAATAGGAGATAGTGAGCTATGGGAGTTAGTGAACACTAGGAGATAGTGAGCTATGGGAGATAGTGAACAATAGGAGATAGTGAGCTATGGGAGATAGTGAACAATAGGAGATAGTGAGCTATGGGAGATAGTGAGCAATAGGTAATAGTGAGCTATGGGAGATAGTGAACAATAGGAGATAGTGAGCTATGGGAGATAGTGAACAATAGGAGATAGTGAGCTATGGGAGATAGTGAGCAATAGGAGATAGTGAACTATGGGAGATAGTGAGCAATAGGAAATAGTCAGCTATGGGAGATAGTGAACAATAGGGAGATAGTGAGCTATGGGAGATAGTGAGCAATAGGAGATGTGAGCTATGGGAGATAGTGAACAATAGGAGATAGTGAGCTATGGGAGATAGTGAGCAATAGGAGATAGCGAGCTATGGGAGATAGTGAACAATAGGAGATAGTGAACTATGGAAGATAGTGAGCAATAGGAGATAGTGAGCTATGGGAGATAGTGAGCTATGGGAGATAGTGAGCAATAGGAGATAGTGAGCTATGGGAGATAGTGAGCTATGGGAGATAGTGAGCAATAGGAGATAGTGAGCTATGGGAGATAGTGAGCTATGGGAGATAGTGAACAATAGGAGATAGTGAGCTATGGGAGATAGTGAACAATAGGAGATAGTTAGCTATGTGAGATAGTGAACAATAGGAGATAGTGAACTATGGGAGATAGTGAGCAATGAGAGTTGCGATGTTATACAAGGTGGGTTATTTTATATAAGTAGGGTGTCATTTAAGATGGGTTATTTTATATAAGTAGGGTGTCATATAAGGTGTGGTGTTTGTCACAGAACGGTTGTTACGGAGGAGGGCTCCGGTCCTGACTTAACACAAACTATGTTGACTTAGTAGTGGTCAGTACAGGACCGCTCCTCTCTGTGATTTATATTGTGGGTGTCTAGGCGTTGAGTTTACGGAGGAGGGCTCCGGTCCTGACTTAACACAAACTATGTTGACTTAGTAGTGGTCAGTACAGGACCGCTCCTCTCTGTGATTTATATTGTGGGTGTCTAGGCGTTGAGACAGACAAAAGCACAACGTAGACTTGGACGAAATGCAACAACTCAAAACTCCTGGTGTCCAACGATAATGAAAGTGTTTATTTGTAAGATATAAGTTCTTCTAGTCATCTGTCGTCTCCTGATCACTAGCAACTATTCCCTAACAACTGCTTGATTCTATCGTAGCTCTTTTCTCTCTCTTCCTCAACTACGTCGTACCTCTGTTCCCTCTTCCTCAACTAATCCGTAGTTCTTCTCTATCTTCCTCAACTAACTACTGTCGCTCCTTTCCCTCTTCCTCAACTCGTCGTACCTCTGTTCACTCTCCCTCAACTAACCTTAACTCAGTGAAAGCTCTATCTTATATGTGGTTCTCTACCCCCCATAGGTGGTCCAGGAATGCTATCTATAAACACACCCATGCCCCCTAATTTCCGGTCAATTAGACCTTCCCATTGTTAACCCAAAAATTATCATGCGCAGTCTGGAAAACCCGAACATACTATTATCCAAAGAAACAATCCCCCACTATATCAATATGTGAGAGTCTATTAACCTTAACTTAACCCCATTAACAGCAGTTTCCTTCCATCCTATAAGTTACTTTAACAACAATGGAGCTCTGTCCTATACCCCCGCCCCAGTCATTTGTGACAGTGTTTTATATAAGTAGGGTGTCATATAAGGTGGGTTATTTTATATAAGTAGGGTGTCATATAAGGTGGGTTATTTTATATAAGTAGGGTGTCATATAAGGTGGGTTATTTTATATAAGTAGGGTGTCATATAAGGTGGGTTATTTTATATAAGTAGGGTGTCATATAAGGTGGGTTATTTTATATAAGTAGGGTGTCATATAAGGTGGGTTATTTTATATAAGTAGGGTGTCATATAAGGTGGGTTATTTTATATAAGTAGGGTGTCATATAAGGTGGGTTATTTTATATAAGTAGGGTGTCATATAAGGTGGGTTATTTTATATAAGTAGGGTGTCATATAAGGTGGGTTATTTTATATAAGTAGGGTGTCATATAAGGTGGGTTATTTTATATAAGTAGGGTGTCATATAAGGTGTGGTGTTTTATATAAGTAGGGTGTCATATAAGGTGTGGTGTTTTATATGAAGTAGAGTGTCATATAAGGTGTGGTGTTTTATATAAGTAAGGTGCCATATAAGGTGGGTTGTCTTATATGAAGTAGGGTGTCATATAAGGTGGGGTGTTTTATATAAGTAGGGTGTTATTTAAGGTGTGGTGTTTTATATAAGTAGGGTGTTTTATATGAACTAGGGTCTCATTATAAGGTGGGACGTTATGTGACGTGATTATAAGGTGGGACGTTGTGTGACGTGATTATAAGGTGGGACGTTATGTGACGTGATTATAAGGTGGGACGTTATGTGACGTGATTATAAGGTGGGACGTTGTGTGACGTGATTATAAGGTGGGACGTTGTGTGACGTGGTGAGTAGCATGATATCGTAAACCTCACTTTTGAAATGAAATGCTCACCCCCCCCCCCCCGCCCAACTTGAACAGAAGTCATCGGATGTTTTGACTTGACGACTTTCCTTGACTTCTGCTGGTGGCAGACGATCGCGTGATCAGTCGTGGTGCCCGCGCGTGACCGCCATTAGCGGTTTGTGTCTTTAATGATACTATCGTGGATGGCACAACATAGCTGTTTCTTATCGGCCAGATGCCACACTTTTTGGCGGGAAAGCAAAAGGGGGAAAAAACTCCAGTTTAAATATCCCATGGAAGGTCAAGGTTGTACCGGAAGATAAATAAGGTACTAACATCAGAAACAGGTGGTAATAGGGTTGAGGATGTGGTTAGTGTTAGGGTTGAGAATACTGTTAGTGTTTGGGTTGTGGATATGGGTAGAGTTAGGATTGAGGATATGGTTAGTGTTAGGCAGTGGCGTAGCGAGGGTGTTTGGCGCCCGGGGACAAGATTTTGCGCCTGGGGACAAGATCCATTTTTAGCGCCCCTTTTTCTTTTTTTTTCATCTCTCAAACCCATTATTTTCATCAATAAAATAATAGCAAAGCGCATTTTGGCGCCCGGGGACATCTGTCCCCCCCTGCCCCCACCACGCTACGCCTCTGGTGTTAGGATTGATGAAATGGTATATTGGTATAACTTCAAGTAATATTTTGGCTAGCTGTGTAGCCAGTGCTAGCCAGTAGTGATGTGGGCTTGCGTGATGATTGCATTTATGGTTTTTTTTTTTTGTATTAATGTTGTAAAATATGTATCAACAAATAAGAATCCAATGCAAAATTACTGTTTTCGTTTATGATATGCCTCAAAATTTAAATTAAATGACAAAAGTGGAAGTAATTTTAAAATATTTCTACATCTCAAATAGTTCAAATGAGCGCATATTTCAATAAACAGTTTCCGGGGGAGGCCCCCGGACCCCTCTTTAGCTGGAGGGTGTCCCCCCCCACGCCCCCAAATAACCCTCCTTGTGTGTGTCCCGTTTTTTCCAGTTAATGATTTGGTCACCCTAGGATAAGGGATTGTTAATGTACGGGGTGTAGGATATGGTTACTGTTAGGATTGAGGATATGGTTAGTCTTAGGATTGAAGCTGGGTTAGTGTTAGGATTGAGGATAGGGTTAGTGTTAGGATTGAGGATAGGGTTAGTGTTAGGATTGAGGTTAGGGTTAGTGTTAGCATTGAGGATAGGGTTAGTGTTAGGATTGAGGATATGGCTAGTGTTAGGATTGAGGATAGGGTTAGTGTTAGGATTGAGGATATGGCTAGTGTAAGGATTGAGGATAGGGTTAGTGTTAGGATTGAGGATATGGTTAGTGTTAGGATTGAGGGTAGGGTTAGTGTTAGGATTGAGGATATGGTTAGTGTTAGGATTGAGGGTAGGGTTAGTGTTAGGATTGAGGATAGGGTTAATGTTAGGATTGAGGATAGGGTTAGTGTTAGGATTGAGGATAGGGTTAGTGTTAGGATTGAGGATAGGCTTAGTGTAAGAATTGAGGATAGGGTTAGTGTTAGGATATGGTTAGGATTAGTATTGAGGATAAGGTTAGTGTTAGGATTGAGGATCTGGTTAGGGTTAGGATTGAGGAAAAGGTTAGTGTTAGGGTTGACGGTATTGTTATTGTAAGAATTGAGGAAGGGATTTAAATCTACTTTAGCTGGTCTTCTTTAACTTGAAGTCCTACTTCCGGTCTAAAGTGCTGCTCAATCGAAGTACATCACATCATGCAGCCGAACACCCCGACCACCAACATACCCCCCCCCCTCTTCTTATTATTTCCTGAAAGCTTAAAACTTAACCGCTTTATAATCTTATGATGTCAACAGGTGTGTCATTAGGGTTGATGACAACCAGTTGCCTGTAAAGTAAAGGTGTCAGCAGTGGCATTCCTGGGTCTGCCCGGCGTAGTAAGCTCATAGTATTGACCATGACGTCACTAGGTCACTAGGACTATCTGCAGACATACTGTGTTAGACTTACTGTCTACTGTGTTCTTTTCTTTGTTATATTTTCATTTCTATTGTTGGCTGAGGAAGGTTTTATGCCGAAACGTCCTTGTTTTTTGTCCTGTTACCTTATTTCAAGCTTCCACATACCTCGTTTCACTATTTCATCCAAATAAATTACATCATATTTGTTCCTCTGTTCCGTAGGGGACGTAACTCTATAAAAACGTTGAGATAAACTTGCCAAAGGTCATCCCCCCAAGGGCAGCCACTCCGCCCGTTCGATGGAATCTATTTTCTTATGGGTCGTGGCTTAGCTCAAGTGTTCAAACACACATTTTATCATGCGCTCCGCCAACACAGGAAATCCGGTCTTGTCATACGCACGGTATTCGTTGTAAGAGTTCTGTCTTGTAGACATTTCAACACATGGTGAGATACCTCACGTCTCTTAGTGCCGTCAGATGCCTCATATCTCTTAGTGCCGTCAGATGCCTCACGTCTCTTAGTGCCGTCAGATGCCTCATGTCTCATAGTGCCGTCAGATACGTCACGTCTCTTAGTGCCGTCAGATACCTCATGTCTATTAGTGCCGTCAGATACCTTATGTCTCTTAGTACCGTCAGATTCATTACGTCTCTTAGTGCCGTCAGATACCTCACGTCTCTTAGTGCCGTCAGATCCCTTATGTCTCTTAGTGCCGTCAGATGCCTCGCGTCTCTTAGTACCGTCAATTCCTCACGTCTCTTAGTGACGTCAGATGCCTTATGTCTCTTAGTGCCGTCAGATACGTCACGTCTCTTAGTGCCGTCAGATATGTCACGTCTCTTAGTGCCGTCAGATACCTCATGTCTCTTAGTACCGTCAGATACCTTACGTCTCTTAGTGCCGCAGCAAAACAACGAGTGTGTCGGCAAGAAGCCTTAACTTGTTTCCCTCGTATCATTCCCCCATGACCTGGTTGCAATCTGTCCCCACAATGACCATCCAATATTGCCTTGACTGAAAATCACGAACTGTGACTTTATTAATAATATATAATATAAGGGCAATGCCCAAGGTTCCCACAAGTGGCTGGACACTGGTCAGTCGCCCCGTTCACAATGCCTGCAAATAGAATAAGTACTCATGTTCAATCTGGATTTATTTTTTAAAAATAGTACGGAAATGATAGAGGTCTCGGGCTAGCTCAGAGGTGTATATGAATAACGAAAAATAGGCCTACATCTAGCTCCTACATATAGCTCCTACATATGGCTCCTACATCTGGCTCCTACATCATAAAATGATTATTAAAGCTCAACATATATTATTATATTGACACACCGTTCGTGGCTAATTAATCTTTTTTAAAGCTCTATCGCAGACCAACACGCTTATAATTTCAAATATACAGAAACAAAAAAACTATGACAGCTTACAGCACAGCAAAGCGACTAGGAACAATCCTCGAAAGATACAAAGATTAATGTACAAACATAAAAAGAGAAAAATCTTGCAATGATATAACGCTGTGTGGATGTGAACATTATCAACAAAGTGTCTCCCGGCTAGGAAAGACGACAAACTTTAAATGAAGATTAAATCAGAAACTTCTAGAAAAGAGATTCTTGAAATGTTCTCACATGATGGTAGTATTTAGAACAAATAAAACGGAGTCAAACGTAAACAGCCTTTTTCCCAATCAAGGGAGGGGAGGGTAAAAAGGACTGACACAGCAATACACATTTAATCGGTCACTTCAATATAAAAAAAGGGGGGGGGGGAGGGCGGGAGGTGGTGGAACGCTTAAGCTCTACGTTGAAGAAAAAGAAGAAAAAAAGTCCATACATCGGTTATACTATAACAGGGAGACTGACAAAGGGAGCAACTCCCCTTCACTTAAACAAAAATACAGCTCAAGTCAAGACTACTTCTCAAGTCTTGGTCATCTTTGGATGCTAAGGACTACCAATAAATAATGAAGTAGAATCTAGAGGCATGCAAATCTCTCTAGAGTCTAGACACCCTTCAATATCACTCTAGACCAGGGGTCTCAAACTCGCGGCCGCGGGCAATTTGCGGCCTGCAAGGCGATATTTTGCGGCCCGCTACATGACAGCAAAGTTTATTGTTAATGTTATTGTTAATGCGGTCCGCGCGTTTTCCCCATTCTCATATCTACAACGTGAACTCCGCGGCGGTTTCAGTCGAATCTCACCGACTAGTAATTCTGATTTTTATTCCATTTATATAGATTTGGACGTTGATTATAATGGTAAAACCCGTTTTAAAATCGGACAAAACGTAATCCACAAACATAATTGTGTAAATTGTAGCAATCGGACACAGTAGCAATGAATCTCTATTAAAAGTGCCACTAGTGTTTACGAGTGATGGCAATTTCTAGCCTGTCAGCTTGGTCACTTTCAAAATAGGGTTAGTCAAAAGGCCTTTTCTAGGATAAAAAAAAATCAAAATTCATTCTCCCTACAATAGCATCTTCCATCGCATCCATAATTCATACATATTGCCTGCTCCTGCCTACTGTTTGAACACGTTTTAGCCTTAAAAGCTTTCATATAAAAGGTTGGGGTGGTTATTGCTGTACTAAGTGATACCAAATGGCTCATGGGCTTCGGTTTTCTTGTTGACATTATACAGGAGCTGAATGTACTCAACAAGAAGTTACAAGACCAGGGACAGCTTGTCAGTGTTTCCTATGACAATGTCAGGATATTCTGCACAAAACTTGTGTTATGGTTCTCAGAGAAACCTCTGCCATTTCCCAACATGCTAACTACTGAAGGACTCGGGCACATCAGTCAGTAGAAAATATACTGATGTTATTGCAAAGCTCCAGGAAGAATTCGATTATATGTTTGCTGACTTCAAAACACACAGAGCCATTTTTCAACTTTTTGCTGACAGTCTTCCCTTTTGTGATTCAAATGGAGCTGATTGATCATCAGTACCATTCTAGGTTCTAAGTGAGGTGAATGGAAAAACAGACAAGCATAGACAATTTATGATAGCATTGCCCTCCACATTCCCTGAAATTTCCAGCTTGTGCAAGCGGATCATGTGCCTTTTTGGGATTACCTATCTTTGTGAAAAACCCTTTTTCAATATGAGCTTAAACAATTCAAAGTTCAGGGCCTAACTTACTGATGAACATCTTCAAGCTATATTGAGGGTCTCAGTTGCTTCCTCACTCAAGCCAAACGTTGCTCAGCTGTGTAAGAAGACGTGCTGCCAAGTATCTGGCAGCAAGGAGTAGGTGGAAGAAACTGAAGCCATAATGTTTTTATTTGTCATTAACAAAGTTTGAGCACATTGTAAAAGTTGTTGTGCTCTATTGAATTTGTCAACGCCTTTTTTAGGAATACTTCATGCGGCCCAATCTCACTCAGAATCTACCTTCTGCGGCCCCCGGATAATTTGAGTCTGAGACACCTTGCTCTAGACTCTAGAGCCTAGACCAATGCTGTCCAATGCACGGCCGCGGGCCACAGGCGTCCCGGAATTGACTGTACGTGGCCTGCTAGAGCTCGAGATATTTTAATAATCCTTTTAAAAAATAAAACATTTGAGGAAGAAGGTTTTTTTTAATGCCATTCATTGATTCGGTAGTGTTGGGGAATGGCGAAGAGCACAGAAGCAGTTATAATATAGAACAGCTAGGGAGTGGGATGACTTGACAGGTAGCAGTAATGTATGCTAAGCACACCAGCAGAGTAGTCATCAGGTGACATGAAATCGGATGCTATATTCTCTCTCATTCTGTTGCTGGTACAGGGTACACGTCACGGTAATTATTGTAAACAATGGTTGAGCCGACGAAACAATCATGTTATTAAGTATGTTTCCATAAACATGCATATATATATTATATATATATCAGATTCAGATGTCATGTGCGGCCCTCAGCTTCGAAGTGGAAAAAATTTGGAAAGTGGACAGCATTGAACTCTCCTAAACCCTTGAACACATCATAAATCTCTAGATTTAGAGTCTAGTTAAGGCCTGCCCAAGATGCGGCCCGTGGGCAACGTGCGGCCCGCCAGCATCCATTTTGCGGCCCGCGAAGTAACAAAATATTATTTTTCATTATTACTTTCTTAATAGCTTTCCCCGCTGTCCTATTTTCTTTCGGCCTGCCCAAGTTTTTCATAGAGAATTACGTCCCGCCTTACATTTTGGGTTGGCCTGGTCTTGACCTTCTAACATATCTCTAGATGGAGAGTCTAAACTCTTGTACATTAGATTGTATGTTAACTTTATGGCTGTGTGTGTTAATGTTATGGCTGTGTGTGCTGATGTAATAGCTGTGTATGTAAACGTCATGGCTGTGTGTGTGTTAATGTCATGTCTGTGTTTGTTTATGCGATAGCTGTGTGTGTTAATGCCATGGCTGTGTGTGTTGATATCATGCTGTGTGTGTTAATGTCATGGCTGTGTGTGTTGATGTCATGGTTTTGTGTGATGATGTCATGGCTGTGTATGTCAACGTCATGGTTGTATTTGTGTTAATGTCATGTCTGTGTGTGTTTATGTTATGGCTGTGTGTGTTGATGTCATGGCTGTTTATGTCAAAGTCATTGCTGTGCGTGTGTTAATTTCATGGCTGTGTGTGTTAAAGTCATGGCTGTGTGGGTCAATGTCATGGCTTGTTTGTTAATATCATGGCTGTGTGTGTGTTAATGTCATGGCTGTGTGTGTTAATTTCATGGCGTGTGTGTCAATGTCATGGCTTGTGTGTTGATGTCATGGCTGTGTGTGTTGATGTCATGACTGTGTGTGTTAATGTCATGGCTGTGTGTGTTGATGTCATGGCTGTGTGTGGTGATGTCATGGCTGTGTGTGTTAATGACATGACTGTGTGTGTCAATGACATGGCTTGTGTGTTGATGTCATGGCTGTGTGTGTTGATGTCATGGCTGTGTGTGTCAATGCCATGGCTGTGTGTGTCAATGTCAAGGCTTGTGTGTTGATGTCATGGCTGTGTGTGTGTTAATGTCGTGGCTGGGGGTGTTAATTTCATGGCGTGTGTGTCAATGTCATGGCTTTGTGTGTTGATGTTATGGCTGTGTGTGTTGATGTCATGGCTGTGTGTGTTAATGTCATGGCTGTGTGTGTCAATGTCAAGGCTTGTGTGTTGATGTCATGGCTGTGTGTGTGTTAATGTCATGGCTGTGTGTGTTAATTTCATGGCGAGTGTGTCAATGTCATGGCTTGTGAGTTGATGTCATGGCTGTGTGTTGATGTCATGGCTGTTTGTGTTAATGCCATGGCTGTGTGTGTCAATGTCATGGCTTGTGTGTTGATGTCATGGCTGTGTGTGTGTTAATGTCATGGCTGTGTGTTAATTTCATGGCGTGTGTGTCAATGTCCTGGCTTGTGTGTTGATGTCATGGCTGTGTGTGTTGATGTCATGGCTGTGTGTTTTAATGTTATGGCTTGTGTGTTGATGTCATGGCTCTGTGTGTTGACGTCATGGCTGTGTGTGTTGATGTCATGGCTGTGTTTGTTAATTTCATGTATGTGTGTGTTTATCGTATGGCTGTGTGTGTCAATGTCATGGCTTGTGTGTTGATGTCATGGCTGTGTGTGTTGTTGTCATGGCTGTGTGTGTTGATGTCATGTCTGTATGTGTTTATGCTATAGCTGTGTTAATTTCATGGCTGTGTGTGTTGATGCCATGGCTGTGTATGTCAAATTCATGGCTATGTGTATGTTAATTTAATTGCTGTGTGTGTTGATGTCAAGGCTTTGCGTGTTAACGTCATAGCTATGTGTGCTGATGTCATGGCTGTGTATGTGTTAATTTCAAGTCTGTGTGGGCTAATGGCATGGCTGTGTATGTCAATGTCATGGCTTGTGTGTTGATGTCATGGCTGTGTGTGTTGATGTCATGGCTGTGTGTGTTGATGCCATGGCTGGGTGCGATGATGGCATGGCTGTGTGTGTGTGTTGATGTCATGGATGTGTGTGTTGATGCCATGGCTGTGTGTGTTGATGTCATGGCTGTGTGTTTTGATGCCATGGCTGTGTGTGTTGATGCCATGGCTGTGTGTGTTGATGCCAAGGCTGTGTGTGTTGATGACATGGCTGTGTGTGTGTTATGTCATGGCTGTGTGTGTTGATGCCATGGCTGTGTGTGTTGATGCCATGGCTGTGTGTGTTGATGTCATGGCTGTGTGTTTTGATGTCATGGCTGTGTGTGTTGATGCCATGGCTGTGTGTGTTGATGCCAAGGGTGTGTGTGTTGATGACATGGCTGTGTGTGTGTTATGTCATGGCTGTGTGTGTTGATGCCATGGCTGTGTGTGTTGATGCCATGGCTGTGTGTGTTGATGCCAAGGCTGTGTGTGTTGATGACATGGCTGTGTGTGTGGTATGTCATGGCTGTGGGTGTTGATGCCATGGCTGTGTGTGTTGATGCCATGGCTGTGTGTGTTGTTGTCAAGGCTGTGTGTGTTGATGACATGGCTGTGTGTGTGTTATGTCATGGCTGTGTGTGTTGATGCCATGGCTGTGTGTGTTGATACCATGGCTGTGTGTGTTGATGCCATGGCTGTGTGTGTTGATGCCATGGCTGTGTGCTTTGATGTCATGGCTGTGTGTTTTGATGCCATGGCTGTGTGTGTTGATGCCATGGCTGTGTGTGTTGATGTCAAGGCTGTGTGTGTTGATGACATGGCTGTGTGTGTGTTATGTCATGGCTGTGCGTGTTGATGCTTCCTGCTTTCCACTCTTAATTCATCGTTCCAGTTTTATTTTGTAGCTGGTTTATTTATCAACATTTCAGCCGTTCGACTGCGTTCTCTCTACTCACAATGCCTGCTGTGTTTCCACAATCCTTTTGTTCCAAGACTTTGGTCAGTTAGGGTAACTGATGGGTAGGTAATCTGGTAGGGTAACTGATGGGTAGGTTATCTGGTAGGGTAACTGATGGGTAGGTAATCTGGTAGGGTAACTGATGGGTAGGTAATCTGGTAGGGTAACTGATGGGTAGGTAATCTGGTAGGTTAATTGAGGGGTAGATAACAAAAGCCTGGCCAAATAAAGTATTAAAAATATAACTATAACAAAATATCTCAGTTTAACATCTCAGTGTGACTTGAGATCTCAGGGTTAGATAACATTTTAGAAAAAAAGTTTCATTATAACATAAATTTTCGGTTATACACAACATCTCAGTATAACATTTTATGACAACATCAGTATAACATCTCTGTAAAACATCTCAGTTTGACATCTCATTGTAACTTTTGCTTACACTCTAACAATGGAACAATCGGAACACCATACTTTACCACGGTGTGGAGGGGGTATGAGAAAGATCCACGTCTGCTGTATTTTATATGTTTTCCCGCCTAAAGAAGTTTTGCTTGATGCCCCGTGGCACTGTTTATATCACTTACATATAGTTTGTTGATGTCATTTAAGTCATGTTTATAAACAAACACCAGATTTATTTATATATATAATTTTTTTTTATTATTTAAATGAAAACACTGTGGCTGTTCTTACTGAGTTAATGCTCTCACGTATGTTAAACTCTTCATTTCTGTCACTTGAATTCAACTGTTAATTATGTCAATTGTGTTAAACGGTTATTTGTGTGAATTGTGTTTATAATTTATTTATGTTATGTGTGATAAAATTGTATGAACAATAGCTCCTTAGACTTGGTCGGCGGTCATCAAAAAACACATAATAAACATGCAAAAAATATACAATAAAAACAACAAACACACAACTCCATACACTGCCATTATAAACTATGACATGTCAAAAATAAATGTCACTTATAAATGTCACTTATAAATGTCACTTATAAATGTCACTTATTGCTGATTGTAGTTTCCAGCGCCTACTTTGTGTAAGCTAGCATATACAACAAGAGGCTTGACCCTTTCAGTCCATTTAGCCCCTTCTCTGACTAGTTGGCCCCCTCTCTGACTAGTTGGCCCCCTCTCTGACTAGTTGGTCCCCTCTCTGACTAGTTGGTCCCCTCTCTACTAGTTGCCGTCTCTCTGACTAGTTGGCCCCCTCTCTGACTAGTTGGTCCCCTCTCTGACTAGTTGTTCCCCTCTCTGACTAGTTGGTCCCCTCTCTGACTAGTTGCCGCCTCTCTGACTAGTTGGCCCCCTCTCTGACTAGTTGGTCCCCTCTCTGACTAGTTGGCCCCCTCTCTGACTAGTTGGCCCCCTCTCTGACTAGTTGGCCCCCTCTCTGACTAGCTGGTCCCCTCTCAGACTAGTTGGTCCCCTCTCTGACTAGTTGGTCCCCTCTCTGACTAGTTGGTCCCCTCTATGACTAGTTGATCCCCTCTCGGCCTATTTGCCCCCTCTCTGACTAGTTGGTCCCCTCTCTGACTAGTTGGTCCCCTCTCTGACTAGTTGGTCCCCTCTCTGGCTAGTTGGTCCCCTCTCTGGCTAGTTTGTCCCCTCTCTGACTAGTTGGTCCCCTCTCTGACTAGTTGCCGCCTCTCTGACTAGTTGGTGCCTCTGTGACTAGTTGGTCCCCTCTCTGACTAGTTGGTCCCCTCTCTGATTAGTTGGTCCCCTTTCTGACTAGTTGGTCCCCTCTCTGACTAGTTGGCCCCCTCTCTGACTAGTTGCCGCCTCTCTGACTAGTTGGCCCCCTTTCTGACTAGTTGGCCCCCTTTCTGACTTGTTGGTCCCCTCTTACGAGTTAACAGCAGGCCTGAATGAAGATGTCTTTGAAAATTGGGAACAACTTTAACCATACGCTCTTTCATTGATCACAAAGATGTATTTATAGGTTGCTTCCCTTTATTTCCTTCTTTATCATTTTTTTTTTATTTTCAGGGGACGCTACTACATAGGTATACTTATCCTAATAATAGTTTGGCTACCTCCCTTTGATCTAAAAAATCCATTTTTAAACTTGCCAAACAAGGCCAGCCAAATGTTGATTTCACACCATACAACAATGCCCACCGGAAAACAACGATGAGAAGAAACGAAAAATTTTAAAAAGCACCTCAAGACACTTGACACACCAATGTGTTCGTGTTTGACACACCCATTTTTTCGTGTTTGACACACCCATGTGTTCGTGTTTGACACACCCATTTGTTCGTGTTTGACACACCCATGTGTTCGTGCTTGACACACCCATGTGTTCATGCTTGACACACCCATCTGTTCGTGCCTGACACACCCATGTGTTCGTGCCTGACACACCCATGTGTTCGTGCTTGACACACCCATGTGTTCGTGCTTGACACACCCATGTGTTCGTGCTTGACACACCCATGTGTTCGTGCCTGACACACCCATGTGTTCGTGCTTGACACACCCATGTGTTCGTGTTTGACACACCCATCTCTTCGTGTTTGACACACCCATTTGTTCGTGTTTGACACACCCATCTGTTCGTGTTTGACACACCCATCTCTTCGTGTTTGACACACCAATCTGTTCGTGTTTGACACACCCATTTGTTCGTGTTTGACATACCCATCTGTTCGTGTTTGACACACCCATCTGTTCGTGTTTGACACACCCATCTGTTCGTGTTTGACACACCCATGTGTTCGTGCTTGACACACCCATCTGTTCGTGTTTGACACACCCATTTGTTCGTGTTTAATTTAGATCTGTGATTTAAGTTTTTCTTTACCATGATTTTTTCACCTACTTTGTTTAAGCCAGCGTAAGTTTTGTTTTTCTAATTTTATTATGCCATACAAGTGGTCATCAAGTCACTTCGATGGCCTTATATATAACAGAAATCAAATATGAACAAGTGACATATCATTTGATTTAGCATATTTATTGTTGTGACTGCCAATAATGCACATAAATCTCAGAAGTAATACATTCAGACGGGCCGCACAGACAAACGAACAAATAAATTAAATATGTTAATTCAGGTCTAACGGTTTAACTCCAGTTTTACAATAAAGTTCAACTCATGACCTTCAAATTGCGCCTTTAGAACAAGAATGAAATGAAGCGCTAATTTTTTTATTTATTTTTTTAAATTATTGGGGCCGATTTAAATCATGAGAAAAATGCTGATGTAACTGACCAGACAATTGGTGATGTAACTGACCAGACAATTGGTGATGTAACTGACCAGACAATTGGTGATGTAACTGACCAGACAATTGGTGATGTAACTGACCAAACAATTGGTGATGTAACTGACCAGACAGTTGGTGATGTAACTGACCAGACAATTGGTGATGTAACTGACCAGACAATTGGTGATGTAACTGACCAGACAGTTGCTGATGTAACTGACCAGACAGTTGGTGATGTAACTGACCAAACAATTGGTAATGTAACTGACCAAACAATTGGTGATGTAACTGACCGGTCAGTTGCTGATGTAACTGACCAGACAATTGGTGATGTAACTGACCAGACAGTTGCTGATGTAACTGACCAGACAGTTGGTGATGTAACTGACCAGACAGTTGGTGATGTAACTGACCAAATAATTGGTGATGTAACTGACCAGACAATTGGTGATGTAACTGACCAGACTGTTGCTGATGTAACTGACCAGACAGTCGGTGATGTAACTGACCAAACAATTGGTAATGTAACTGACCAAACAATTGGTGATGTAACTGACCGGTCAGTTGCTGATGTAACTGACCAGACAGTTGGTGATGTAACTGACCAGACAATTGGTGATGTAACTAACCAAACAATTGGTGATGTAACTGACCAGACAGTTGGTTATGTAACTGACCAAACAATTGGTGATGTAACTGACCAAACAATTGGTGATGTAACTGACCAAACAATTGGTGATGTAACTGACCAGACAATTGGTGATGTAACTGACCAGACAGTTGGTGATGTAACTGACCAGACAGTTGGTGATGTAACTGACCAGACAATTGGTGATGTAACTGACCAGACAGTTGGTGATGTAACTGACCAGACAGTTGGTGATGTAACTAACCAGACAATTGCTGATGCAACTGACCAGACAGTTAGTGATGTAAATGACCAGACAATTAATGATGCAACTGACCAGACAATTGGTGATGTAACTGACCAGACAATTGGTGATGTAACTGACCAGACAGTTGGTGATGTAACTGACCAGAGAATTGGTGATGTAACTGACCAGACAGTTGGTGATGTAACTGACCAGACAATTGGTGATGTAACTCACCAGAACATTGATGATGTAACTGACCAGACAATTGGTGATGTAACTCATGAGACAATTGGTGATGTAACTCATGAGACAATTGGTGATGTAACTCACCCAAAAATTGGTGATGTAACTCACAATACAAATGGTGATGTAACTACCAGACAAATGGTGATGTAACTGACCAGACAAAGGGTTATATAACTCCACCAGACACTTGGTGATTTCACTCCACCAGACAATTGGTGATGTCACTCCACCAGACAATTAGTGATGTCACTCCATAGTTCATTCGTTGATGTCACTGCACCAGATAAGTGGTGATGATGATATACACAGAACAACTTTGTTGCTTCCACTACAACACAAGCGGACTTGAAGTGCTTCCTCGCCGTACAGCAACATGAACCCCATCAGAGCTTTGGCTACAGCACCAAGTGCTGTCTGGATACTAAGTGCTATTCCGGAAATTTCTCCGTATCCACTCCCGCAAAAACGCTTTTTCTCTGAAATCCTAACAGTCTCTGAAATCCTAACAGTCTCTGAAATCCTAACAGTCTATGAAATCCTAACAGTCTCTGAAATCCTAACAGTCTCTGAAATCCTAACAGTCTCTGAAATCCTAACAGTCTCTGAAATCCTAACAGTTCTGGTGACCTCAGATTAGAAATATTGAAATTTAGTAAGCAATATTCCATGTTGAAGTTGGTGAGGGGAAATGGTGAAAGTTAGAAGGCAATATTCCATTTAGAAGTTGGTGAGGGGAAATGGTGAAAGTTAGAAGGCAATATTCCATGTAGACGTTGGTGAGGGGAAATGGTGAAAGTTAGAAGGCAATATTCCATGTAGACGTTGGTGAGGGGAAATGGTGAAAGTTAGAAGGCAATATTCCATGTAGACGTTGGTGAGGGGAAATGGTGAAAGTTAGAAGGCAATATTCCATGTAGACGTTATCCTAAAACCCATTTACAATGTTTAATCACTCATGTGAGAATGAGATATTTATGGTTGGTCGCGTCCCATTCGACACTAATCCCTAATATTAAAATAATCCCTAATTTGACACTAATCTCTAATATTAAAATAATCCCTAATTTGACACTAATCCCTAATATTAAAATAATCCCTAATTTGACACTAATCCCTAATATTAAAATAATCCCTAATTTTACACTAATCCCTAATATTAAAATAATCCCTAATTTTACACTAATCCCTAATATTAAAATAATCCTTAATTTGACACTAATCCCTAATATTAAAATAATCCCTAATTTTACACTAATCCCTAATATTAAAATAATCCCTAATTTTACACAAATCCCTAATATTAAAATAATCCCTAATGTTACGGTATACACTAACTGTGCACTGATGCACACCACTCTCATTGAGTTGCACTGTGAACGTTTAGAAGTAACTAAGTGATGACGACAGAACATGACGTCACATGTGAGCTCATCGCTCAGGTTATTATCTGTATATCCTTTACGTTAACTTTACTTTCGTTCGTGGCTGGCTGGCAGGAAAAATCTTCGTCCGCCTGATTGACCCACTTCCTGTCAACCAATCGAACGGAAACTTGGCACATAGACTTGTTGCCGTTGACAACATATTCTATCAATTCTTTTTTTTTAATATCGCAAGTGCGTTTGGTACGTAATATTTTTTCCCAATCCCATGGTGAAATTAATCCACGGTATAAAAGCGGCTGGGTCATTGGAATATTAATAAATAGTTCAGAGGCTGGATTCTTATAAAGTGCATTACTTGTATGCATGTTTTGGCAAATTTTGAGCCCCACCCCCCTTGGTCGAAAGGCCTGTTACATTTTATAAAGGATTCATAAGAAAGCCTTTGTTTTATGGGTTATTTAATTAGCTCTTGAATTCAACACGCTCAAGTTCCACACACTCAAATTCCACACAGTCAAATTCCACACACTCAAATTCCACACACACAAATTCCACACACTCAAATTCCACACACTCAAATTCCACACACACAAATTCCACACACTCAAACTCTACAAACTCAAGTTCCACACACTCAAATTCTACACACTCAAATTCCACAAAACCAAATTCCTCAAATTCAAATGCTACACACTAAGATTTTACGCGCTCAAATTTCACACACTCAAAATTCACACACAAAAATTCCAGACACTCAATCACGCATCTTCGGTCTGTTTAAATGTAAAAAGACTACAGTTAATAACACTTAACTGAAGCAATCTCACTAGCTCATCTTCAGAAACTTTTGATTCAATTAACTTGTACTAGACAAGTATTAGACTTGTACCAGACAAAGTATTAGACTTGTACCAGACATTTATTAGACTTGTACCAGGCAGGTTTTAGACTTATACCAGAAAAGTATAAGACTTGTACCAGAAAAGTATTAGAATTGTACCACGCAAGTATTATACTTGTACCAGACAAGTATTAGACTTGCACCAGGCAAGAATTAGACTTGTACCAGGCAACTGTTGGACTTGTACCAGACAAGAATTTGCATTGTACCAGACAAATTATTGGACTTGTACCAGACAAGTGTTGGACGTATACCAGACAAGTATTGAACTTGTACCGGGCAAGTATTTCCATTGTACCAGACAAGTATTTGATTTGTACCAGGCAAGTATTGGATTTGTACCAGACAAGTTTTGAACTTGTACCAGACAAGTATTGGATTTGGACCAGAAACGTTTTGGATTTGTACCAGACAAGTTTTGAATTTGTACCAGGCAAGTATTGGATTTGTACCAGACAAGTTTTAAACTTGTGCCAGACAAGTATTGGACTTGTACCAGAAACGTTTTGGATTTTTACCAGACAAGTATTGGACTTGTACCAGACAAGTATTTGACTTGTACCAGACAAGTTTTGGATTTGTACCAGACAAGTTTTGAACTTGTACCAGACAAGTATTGGACTTGTACCAGACAAGTTTTGGATTTGTACCAGACAAGTTTTGAACTTGTACCAGACGAGTATTGAATTTGTACCAGACAAGTTTTGAACTTGTACCAGACGAGTATTTGATTTGTACCAGATAAGTTTGGAACTTGTACCAGACAAGTATTAGACGTGTCCCCTACATGGTACTGTGCTTGTGACGGCATTTCCGGACAAGGGGATTGGACTTGTATTAGACAATAAGCTTTTGTACAAATCAAGTAGTTGGCTTGTACCATAGACGGCATTGGAATTGTACCAGACATGGTATTGGACTGTACCATACACGGTACTGGTCTTATACAAGACCAGGAGTGGGCTAAAACTAATCAAGGAGTTGGGTTTTACAAGACAAGGCATTGGGCTGTGCCAGACAAGTATTGAACTTGTACCAGACAAGGCATAGGACTTGTATCAGAGAGGAAATTTAACTTATACCAGACAGACTGAACTTGTACAAAACAAGATATTGGACCAGAAAAGACAAATATTGGATTTGTCCCGGATAATGTATAGGACTAATACCAGACAGTGTATAGTTTATAGGACTGTACCACACGAGGTATTTAACTTGTACCAGTCAGGGTATAGGACTAATACCTACAAGATATAGGACTAGTACCAGACGAGGTATTGGACAAAACAAGGTGTTGGACTGTACCAGACAAGGACTGGTAGCAGACAAGGCGACCAGCTACCGTGGCCAGGTATTTCCAATGCTATCAGCTAATTCACTGAGCTATGGCGAATCCGATTACACCTAGTCAGTATTCGATTAACACACATAGTGAGAAATATCGTGAATTCGATGAGTGGGCTTCTGCCCAACATCCCATATTCGTGAACTAGGAATGAATGCTCCAGTAATCACGCCATCCAATGTCTTTTCCCTCATTCTCTATTTTTTTTTCTTTTCCCCTTTCTTTAGATCTCGTCCGGCTTCTAAATTGACCGGTGAATAATCCGGATGTAATTACTGGTCGCCGGGCAGACAGCCTGGTATTATCACTTATTTAGCATTGCCGGCCCCCTCATTAAGCCGTTTCTGTCAAACGCTTGTATTGACAGCCCTGTCCTAGATATAATTACATCGACCAGGAGTGTGCGTTAGCCGCTCTGGTGGTAGTGGCTACGTCTGATGGTAGTGGCTACGTCTGATGGTAGTGGCTACGTCTGATGATAATGGCTATGTCTGATGATAGTGACTACTTCTGACGGTAGTATCTATGTCTGATGTAGTGGCTACGTCTGATGGTAGTGACTACTTCTGATGGTAGTGACTGTCTGATGGTAGTGGCTACGTCTGATGGTAATGGCTATGTTGATGGTAGTGGCTACGTCTGACAATTGTAGCTATGTCTAATGGTAGTGAATATGTATGATGTACTGGCTTCGTCTGATGGTTCTGGCTATGCTTGATGGTAGTGGCTACGTCTGATAGTTGTACCTATGTCTAATGGTAGTGAATACTTCTTATGTACTGGCTTTGTCTGATGATTCTAGCTATGCTTGTTGGTAGTCGTCTGGTTTTGCAGTGTGGCATCCCAATTGATTTCAAAACATTCCTCGCAACCCATATCGGTGATAAAACATATTTCCCTCTCACCTCACACCTCTCACCACACATCTCACACCTCTCACCTCACGCCTATCACCGCACACCTCACACCTCTCACCTGACACCTCTCATCTCACACCTCTCACCCCACACCTCACACCTCTCACCTCACACCTCTCACCTCTCATGTCACACCTCTCACCTCACACCTCTCACCTCACACCTCTCACCTCTCACCTCACACCGGTCACCTCTCACCTCACACCTGACACCTCTCACCTGTCACCTGTCACCTCTCACCTCTCACCTCACACCTCTCACCTCAAACCTCACACCTCACACCTCACACCTCTCACCTAAAACCTCTCACCTCTCACCTCACACCCTCACCTCTCACCTCTCACATGTCACCTCTCACCTCACACCTCACACTTCTCACCTCACACCTCACACCTCACACCTTTTACCTCTGACCTCACACCTCTCACCTCACACCTCTCACCTCTCACCTCACACCTCTCACATCTCACCTCTCACCGCTCACCTCAAACCTCTCACCTCTCACCTCACACCTAACATCCACGATAAAATGCAAATAAATATATTATTATAAGTCGCCTCGCATTCCTTGACACTGCCCCCCCCCCCGGTTGCCCGCAATCCCATGGTTTAAGAATCCCTGCACTTGGTAAATCACTTAGTCAACTGCATTTTAAGAACGTGTGCACCCTTTACTGACTCTAAATGTTGCCCTATGCCCTTGTGACTAATACTAATATTGAGTAAATGACGTGTCATCATCACGTGACCTCCTCATTATTTGACTTTTGGCCAGACACTACTGATGTCTTTCAAATACCTTTGCACCAATGGTCAATTTACCACTGACCTTTGACCTTTGGTGGTAACACTGACCTCTATGCATCCATTGATTTTAGGCCAAAGTGTGGCCAAATTATTCCACCATCGAACGCACGCCAGCGGTGGCTCAAATTCTTCACCGATTGCCAAAACTACTTTGTGGCCCAATCACCGAGCACTACTTTAATACCCGCACTACTCTCCTAAAGTAATTTACTAGTGCTAATGTGCTAATGGTCCCACTGGTCGTTTTATATGTGCCCATAACCTTATAACAGTAGCTTCCGGGGACTGCTGGGATACCCGTGCCCCGGGGGGGTCATGTGAGTGGGGCTGGAAGGGGGTGGGGGGGGTCTAATAACAGACCATCTGGTTGTCACACTGTTTGTTACATCATGCGTCACGTGACAAGGCCGGGGGACATCTCTGTTACTGTAATGATGGGGACAGGAGAAGTCGTGTTTGTCAACGTGTGATGGGAGAAGTCGTGTTTGTTAATATGTGACAGGAGAAGTCGTGTTTGTCAACGTGTGACAGGAGAAGTCGTGTTTGTTAATATGTGATGGGAGAAGTCGTGTTTGTTAATATGTGACAGGAGAAGGCGTGTTTGTTAATATGTGACAGGAGAAGTCGTGTTTGTTAATATGTGACAGGAGAAGTCGTGTTTGTTAATATGTGACAGGAGAAGGCGTGTTTGTTAATATGTGACAGGAGAAGTCGTGTTTGTTAATATTTGATGGGAGAAGTCGTGTTTGTTAATATGTGACAGGATAAGTCGTGTTTGTTAACATGTGACAGGAGAAGGCGTGTTTGTTAATATCTGACAGGAGAAGGCGTGTTTGTTAATGTGTGACAGGAGAAGTCGTATTTGTTAATATGTGACAGGATAAGTCGTGTTTGTTAATGTGTGACAGGAGAATGCGTGTTTGTTAATAACTTTTGTGTTTTTTTTTTGTGTTTTTTTAATGACTCATCCTAGTTTTGTCTCTAATCTATGGATTTATTTTGTGGCTTGATTCAGTATAAACTGTCAATGAATGTAACATGTCGTACTTGGCTGGATACGTCGCACATGATTGGTTATGTAATACTTGGCTGGATAGTCGTACTTGATTGGATATGTCGTACTTAATTGGATATGTCATACTTGGCTGGATACGTCATACTTAATTGGATATGTCGTACTTGATTGGATATGTCGTAATTGATTGGATATGTCGTACTTGATTGGATATGGCGTAATTGATTGGATATGTCGTACTTAATTGTACATATCATACTTGATTGGATGTGTCGCAATTGATTGGATATGTCGTACTTGATTGGATATGTCGTAATTGATTGGATATGTCATACTTGATTGGATATGACGTACTTGATTGGATATGTCGTACTTGATTGGATATGTCGCAATTGATTGGATATGTCGTACTTGATTGGATATGTCGTTCTTGATTGGATATGTCGTACTTGAATGGATATGTCGATATCTGCACTCATTTTGCAAATATAATTGGAACAGATTTTACCCCATCCCCAATGAGCCACATATCTGTTTTATCATCTGTGATCAAAAAATTTCCCATGAGCCACATATTCACTTTATCATGTTCTTCTTTGATCAAATATACCAACACCCCCCCCC
>CAXITT010000096.1:127383-143041 GCA_964033795.1 Lymnaea stagnalis | reverse complement strand
GGGGGGGGGGGGGGGGGTCTTTATTTTCATTTGTATTGTTGATTTCATTGTAGAGAAGTTTTCCTTTTTCATTTGTCATTTGTTTATAGCCAATGGTGGAACAACCCTTGTCTCCAGTTTGAAATTTCCAATTGAGATTTGAAGCAGCAGTCGTGGCCAAGTTCTCATGTTTGGTGCCAACCAGCAGAACCTCACGCTACCAGACGAGACCTCTTTTTTCGTCTCCTGACATGTTGCCGCGGGGTTTCGTTCTCTCTTGCAGCCCATCGAGAATAAGTGCACTCGCCAGCCACCTCACTTGATAAGTGCACTCTCCAGCCACCTTTGAGAGTACTGAGCAAACTTGACTCGTAATGACTTGACCATCCACAAGGACAAGACATTTTCTCCCTCCCCCCTGCCTCCCCCTCCATGCTCTCGATTTCTCTTTCTCTCACACTTATCCTACCTCTATCACTCCCGCAGACATGAAACAGGATAGTGGCGGACAAGGGGCAGGGTGTTGCAGGAAACGAACAGGGTGTGACAGGAAAGGGATAGACAGGATTTGACAGGAAAGAGGCACAGTGTGACAGGGTGTGACAGGAAAGAGACAGATTGTGACAGGAAATGGGCAGTGTGACAGAGTGTAACAGGAAAGTTACAGATTGTGACAGGAAAGGGACAGACAGGGTGTGGCAGGAAAGAGGCACAGTGTGACAGAGAGTGACAGGAAAGAGACAGATTGTGACAGGAAAGGGACAGACAGGGTGTGGCAGGAAATGGAAGGGTGTGACAGGAAAGGGACAGGGTGCCTGTCATATATTGACATATAATTTAGGTTCATTCAATTATCTCCTATTTATTTCATTGTATTATAAATAAATATATTTATATTTTATTTAAGGATATTTTATGTTTTATAATTATATGTTAAGTTCTATGGATCAATGTAGGTAAGTTATAATATGAACAATTAGTCTGATGTGTTCTTCCAGTTTTGTTATGCCACGTGACAAAGAAGTCTGAAACGAGGCTCACACTCTCTTGTCTTCGGACATCGGGTTTTTCCGGTGCGCACACAGATAACATGGTCCTAATCTTTCCTACCCGTTCTTCACCCCCATCGTTTGCACTGCCCCCCTCCCCCACTTCAGCTCCTCCCCCCACNGGTGCGCACACAGATAACATGGTCCTAATCTTTCCTACCCGTTCTTCACCCCCATCGTTTGCACTGCCCCCCTCCCCCACTTCCGCTCCCCCCCCCCCCTCAGCCCTCTCCCCCCACTTCAGCCCCCCCCCCCGCCTCTCCTCAGACCAATTCCTTGTTCCCAGCAATAGCCCGAGGCCTGTGGGTCGTGGCGGCCATGCTGAAAACGCCGTCATTACTCCGAGAGTCGGTCACGTGACCTATACAACTTTGGCCATTTCTGGAGAAGATCTCTTGACACGATAAGGGGGACGCTAAACCTGATAATTTCTTTGAAAATGGCCGGCTTGTCCCCCCCTCCCCACCCCACCCCCAACGCCCTTGTCGTACACCCCATTTCGGACTTGGGAAGATTGATTTGTGTGCAACGTGTGTGCGCGTTTTCGCAGTGTGCTGAGTGGTTGTGCAGAGCGATGTGTTATTACCAGATGAGGAGGATCGTTCTCCTGTCTGGAGACTCAATAATTAAAGATAACGTGTAAAATTAATTGAGACAGAATTGCTCCTCGGCACCGTAGTATGGACCACCTGGTCTTTGAGTGTCCTTGACCTACTACCAGGTCTACCATCTTTCATCTCCTTCAAAACAAGCAATATTTATATTATCTATTGTCATTTCTAAACTATTTGTTGATTTGGTAAATTTTAAATATACAAAGAGCCCTATTTGGCCCTGGCTAGCTTTGGTTAGCCCTTGTGGGTCCTAGTTAGATTAAATAAATCCAGCCATTTCTCAAATAGAAATATCAATCATTTTCTGCATAAAAATATTCGTAATAAATAGGGAATACGTTAAGAATGTCTGTAGGTGGAGGGATGTCCGTCTGAGAAATGAAGTCTTTCTAAAATAGAGAATTAAAATAAACAATATATATATATAGAGTTGAACATTATAGTCATGATATTGTTATTCCATGTCGCTGTAACAGTGTGTAGTTACATAGAACAAGTTGCCTGTCACTGTAACAGTGTGTAGTTACATAGAACACTTTGCCTGTCACTGTTTCAGTGTGTAGTTACATAGAACAAGTTGCCTGTCACTGTTTCAGTGTGTAGTTACATAGAACAAGTTGCCTGTCACTGTTTCAGTGTGTAGTTACATAGAACAAGTTGCCTGTCACTGTTTCAGTGTGTAGTTACATAGAACAAGTTGCCTGTCACTGTTACAGTATGTAGTTACATAGAACAAGTTGCCTGTCACTGTTTCAGTGTGCAGTTACATAGAACAAGTTGCCTGTCACTGTTTCAGTGTGTAGTTACATAGAACAAGTTGCCTGTCACTGTTACAGTATGTAGTTACATAGAACAAGTTGCCTGTCACTGTTTCAGTGTGTAGTTACATAGAACAAGTTGCATGTCACTGTTTCAGTGTGTAGTTACATAGACATAGAACACGTTGCCTGTCACTGTTTCAGTGTGTAGTTACATAGAACAAGTTTCCTGTCACTGTTTCAGTGTGTAGTTACATAGAACAAGTTGCCTGTCACTGTGTGTAGTTACGTAGAACAATTTCAATGTCATTGTTAGAGAGAACGAGAAGGCGAATGTTCACCCACGTCTCTCATTTAAACAGAACATAAATATTGGATAAACGAACAGCATCGCCTCTACGTCCATTACTCTTGGAAATCTCAAGAGAGACCGCCCACCCCCACCCTCCCCACTACCTCCCCCACCCAACCCCTCCTACCCCCTCCCTGCCCATCTCCCCCCTCCCCGTCGATTCCCCAGCCCACCCCACATTCCCCGCCCCACTGTCTTAAAGTTTCGTTTGTTTACTATCCGTGACCAATGCATTGTTGCTTGTCTCACCAAGTCTGGCTAGAAAACCTTCATTAAATATTGACCCGAGTTCTCCCCCTCCGCCGCCCCCCTTCCCCCCCCCCCTTGCTGGACTCATTAAAACAACACTCGAATTCTGATTGATTTAATCTAACTAGGGCCAGCTAGGGCCAACTAGAGCTAGTCAGGGCCAAATAGGACTCTTTGTATAGGACATCAACTTGGGCTCTTTGTATAGGACATCAACTAGGGCTCTTCTCATAGGACATTAACTAGGGCTCTTTGTATAGGGCATCAACTAGGGCTCTTTAAATATAACCTTAATTATGGCTCATGGAATATAATATTAAATAGGGCTCTTTGAATAAAACATCGACCAAGACTAAGTCTCTCTCACTATAACATGTATTATGACTCTGAGTGTGGACACCCATTAGAGATATTTAAGCATAGCGTTGACTGTGGACTTGGGCTCTTTAAATATTAAACCAACTAGATATACCCGGAGGTACCCATAATTTTACATTAGGTAACCTCAGGGCCCTTTGTAGTTAATTAATAAGAAGGCTTTGCATCAAAATTAATTTTGCGGCCTTATATGACAAAGACTTAGATATGCATATAGATTAAACAGATTGCTAGGACACTGACAAATAACAGCACTGGAGGTCAGTGAAGAATAAACATGATTGGTGAATGACATCAAACATTTATGACTATGGCCTTATGAATTGGGTGTATAATTGCTTCGCGGATCATTGATTGTTCTTTTGTTTTTTGTAATAGGATCTCCCAGAGGTTATATGACCTGTCGGTATGTGACCTTTGACCTACAAAAGAGTCTTAGGACATTTGATCTCCCATAACTTCTAGGATCTCTGACCACCTATAGGTCACATGACCACTAACCCGAAAAGGGTTATAGTAATATGACACCTGCCCTGCCGTAGGTTAAGAACCCCTGAATGTCATACATTTTTACAGCCCAATAAGATTGCATGCCAGGATTATACTTATAGCCCCAGGCCCGGGGATCAGGCGAGGCCTCGCCCCACCATCCTGTGCAAACAGAAGATTTTCCCATCCTCGTAACACTAAACACTTTACACACCCTCAAAATAACACTAAACAATTTACACATCCTCAAAATAACACTAAACATTAAATACATCCCTCACAATAACACTAAACACTTTACACATCCCCCACAATAACACTAAACACATCCCCCACAATAACACTAAACACTTTACACATCCCTCACAATAACACTAAACACATCCCCCACAATAACACTAAACGCTTTACACATCCCCCACAATAACACTTTACACATCCCTCACAATAACACTAAACACATCCCTCACAATAACACCAAACACTTTACACATCCTCAAAATAACACTAAACACTTTACACATCCCTCACAATAACACTAAACACTTTACACATCCCTCACAATAACGCTAAACACATCCCTCACAATAACACTAAATACTTTACATATCCCTCACAATAACACTAAACACTTTACACATCCCCCACAATAACACTAAACACATCCCCCACAATAAGACTAAACACTTTACACATCCCTCACAATAACACTAAACACTTTACACATCCCTCACAATAACACTAAACACATCCCTCACAATAACACTAAACACTTTACACATCCCTCACAATAACGCTAAACACATCCCTCACAATAACACTAAATACTTTACACATCCCTCACAATAACACTAAACACTTTACACGTCCCTCACAATAACACTAAACACTTTACACATCCCTCACAATAACGCTAAACACATCCCTCACAATAACACTAAATACTTTACATATCCCTCACAATAACACTAAACACTAAACACATCCCTCACAATAACACTAAACACATCCCTCACAATAACACTTTACACATCCCTCACAATGACACTAAACACATCCCTCACAATAACACTAAACACGTTACACATCCCGCGTACAAACACCTTAAAACATCATCTTCAACACTCCACATATTCCTTGTCCCACTCGGCTCGAACACATATCGACCCACCCGCCACTTTCACCCCCACATATCCCCGCCCCCTCTGCTCTCACACATCCCCCACCCACCCCCTACGCCAGCTCTATCCGGATATCTTTATTATATTCTCAAACAACCAGCAATAACACCAATCTCTCTCAAGTTAGATGTAATAGGACCCCTTACCCGCGTGTGCCCCAAAATACACTCCCTATTCTTTAAAGCTGTAATGCACTATCTCCAATTCCTCCCCTACTTGCAGGGCACCCCCACCCTGCTCCTTCCCTCGCTTTTCGATACCATCGCATCCATATTTGTTGAGCTATTCCCAATGATAGGGCAATCAATTTTTACCAAGCTTGACTGCCGGGAGAGACAAGATGTGTTTACCCTTGTCAAATATTTGAAGACATTCTGAGGATGTTTTTGTTATGTTATCTCAGGTTGTTCAGCAGTTTTTCCCCTTGTTGTTATTTTTCCTGTTCAGTTAAACGACCTTTTATTTGTCAGGGTTGTTTTTCATTTTTTTAACAATCATTTTAAGAAAACAACTCGACATTATCTCAATTTATTTTGTTAATGATTGCACCTTCTGGCTAAATAAATCAATCAAATTACCTCAATGAAATTTTATTTATTTTAAGAATGATTCAAAGATGAGATATCCCTTTATAATAATAGTACTGCATACAAGCTGTAGTCTACTTAGCTAGAAACCGTAGACAAGTTTGGGTAGACACTGTTGGCTAGTTGCACTGGCTAATATTAGTAAGGGTGGTGGTGGAGGGTCGGTTCGCCTAGGGCAGCATTCATTTGATATCTTCTGCTAGTTGCTGAAGTTTATTTCGTGTGGGGGTGACTAAAATCTTAGGCCGCCCCGGGCAGAAGTAATCCTAGCTACGCCACCGACTAGTTGGCTAGATGCTGTGGACTATTTTTTAAGAAGTTGTAAGACTAGTTGGTTTGAACCTGTTGACTAGTTGTGTTGAAACTATAGACAAGTTGGCTTGAGGCTGTTTGACTGTTGAGAAGCTGTTTTTGTTGGTGAGAAGCTGTATACTATTTGTAAAGTTGGGTAGGAGCTGTAGATGTTCAACTAGAGCTATTTCATCAGGAAAATTGCCGACATTGATAAATATATCTCGTTTATAGTAATCGACATTGTAGACCACATCCAACGTAGCAGTGAAAAGAGATCCACCATTAGTACATTTATAACCGATTCCCGCATGATTTAAATAAGTCTTGTATTCAATATTTTCACAAATGCTCACGATGATTAAACTATTCCTTTCAAAATGACAAGGAATTTTCAAAGACAACTCCTCCATTTCTTGTATCTCTATAACTATAACTATGAGCAATCACATGAAAAGACGGTGGGTAGGTAAGGAAGGTCATCCTGTGTAAACCCGTACAAGTTTTAAATGAACCATCTTTTTTTTTTTTTTTTTTTTTTTTTTTTTTTTTTTTTTTTTAAAGAAAATGTAATAACAATAATTTAACACCAACCAGAGAGACGCGACCCACACAGTGGTAGTGTGATTATATTCGATACGTACAAGATTTTTTTTTTCCCCCACTCTCCAACTAAGTGTAAACATTCCTTGAACGTAATCCATCGTGACGATTGTTTGCCAGTGTTTTGATAGCGCCACCACGTTGGCTACTTACTTATGCGTACATTATGTGCAAGTCGAGTTGAAGCCCCGCCTCTTAAACGTGATTGGTTGACACAGGCGTGAACACGCGCATTTTAAATGAGCCAACGTGGAACTTCTCTTTCTCCTTCGTCTGGGTTTTTGTTGATAAGGGCCAATCACACGTTCCCTTATATGGAATGGACTATTTACACAGCACTATTGTCTGGACAGGGTAATACCGAGTGCCCGGTTACTAGCGGATGTGTGTGGTATTTTCAGTCTGAGGCTTCACTCATTCATCTACCTTAGGGAGCGTTATATCCCTGGGAGGACGCTGTTCTTACTCATCTGACTCAGTGACTGCAACCATTTTTGTTTTGTTTTGTATTTGAAGGTTCCTTAATAAGCTTAACAATTCCTACTTCTTTTTTTTTAATAAATAAAAGAAGGAAAATAATGGGGGGGGGGGTTAAAAAATCAGAACGATCTCCCTTTTATGAATACTACAACGCATTCACTACATCAGCTTCAGTTTGTGGGCGTTTCTTTTTTTTAAAGGCAGAAAAAGGGGGGGGGGTGGTTCAGGGGTACTACTGCGATGTGGTGGGCCAGCCCAGGTCAGGATACGAAAGCGTTACGGTACAAGGTTACACGCCAGTTTGAATGGAACTGTGTGACTCTTGGCCTAGTTCACATGGGCTGCACTTAACAAACCAGAGTCGAAAGGAGGGAAATTGAAGAAAGCCTGTAGTTAGATTTTTTTTTTCTTCAGGGTACCAGCTGCATGCGTCCCAGCTCCCCTCCTTCCCACTTTATTAATTTTTTTTTAAACCGTCTCGGTTTTCTCTACGCCTGAATGTGATACAAGATCCTAACTTGGTAAACAATTTACACAGTACGCAGTGTATACATCGCCTTCATTTTTAATGCAAATTTACTGTATAAGTTATACAAAGATTTGAAATGACTAGTAGGCAGCGTACAACAACGCTATACAATAACATAATGTATACCTTCTGAGAAGGTAATCTAAAGCATAGGTTGTAATGTTAACGTTTGTAACTTGTAATGTTAACGTTTGTAACTGCTAGTGAAGGAAACAACAAGGGTGGGAAATGGACAGATTTATTTTTTTGTTGACGAAATATCTGCCAAATGTCCAGAAACTGACAGCTGTCCAGTGACTTATTAGTTTAGTTCATATTTAATATAGTTAGAACATTGTTTATTAATGGATTTAATCACTGCGGGTTTCATTGAGCATACTATGCCAAGTGTTCCTTCCCAAGTTCTGTATTTACTCTACTGAGTACACGGTTAGAGTCGCTATGTTTCATGTCCCCCCCCCCTTTTTTTTTTCCACGCATTACTCTCTCTTATAAAGCGTCCGATGTGAGTTATATTTAGTAGCTATGACCCGAGTACTGACCCGGATACCCGCAAAGGGCAAAAATAATATCAAACTCGGCATATACCCGGACCCGGGTGGGTAAAAACGAAACCGGGTCCGGGTTTAAAAATAAAAGAGTTATGTTATTTGTGTTCCAGCCAATGGGGAGATATATAGAGCATGCAGGCTACATCTTTCTTACTTCTTCTTCTTTTTTTGACATCTTACCTAGCACCCTTCTTAGCCCTCATGTCAGTCACTGCTTTCTTCCTCCTAGTCACTGCTTCCTTCCTCCCAGTCACTGCGTCCTTCCTCCCAGTCACTGCTTCCTTCCTCCCAGTCACTGCTTCCTTCCTCCCAGTCACTGCTTCCTTCCTCCCAGTCACTGCTTCCTTCCTCCCAGTCACTGCGTCCTTCCTCCCAGTCACTGCTTCCTTCCTCCCCAGATCAAAATAACAGTCTCATTAGTATCAAAGCCTTTAATCTACAAAAAAGCTCTACGCCCCCCCCCCCCAACCACCACCCCTGTTCTTTAAGCATGTTTCTTCATTTCAAGGTAAAACTCTAGTTGAAGTTCGCCTCAACTTGGCAAATGTTATGAAGGGGTCACGGCCCTAAAAAGGTTGAGCACCACTTGGTTAGGATTATATTATTATGCTTATAGTGTTTTGAAGCCTTCAACGTTGATGCCTTCGTGTTCGCTAGTGGTTCTATACATGACTACTGGTTTTATACATGGCTACTGGTTCTACGCATATACATGGCTACCCTTTCTATACATGGCTACTGGTTCTATGCATGGCTACTGGTTCTATGCATATACATGGCTACCCTTTCTATACATGGCTACTGGTTCTATACATGGCTACTGGTTCTATGCATATACATGGCTACCCTTTCTATACATGGCTACTGGTTCTATATATATACATGGCTACCCTTTCTATACATGGCTACTGGTTCTATGCATATACATAGCTACCCTTTCTATACATGGCTACTGGTTCTATGCATATACATGGCTACCCTTTCTATACATGGCTACTGGTTCTATACATGGCTACTGGTTCTATGCATATACATGGCTACTGGTTCTATATATGGCTACTGGTTCTATACATGCACTTTTGCCTTCTCATCATTGGGTGTAACACATGATAGAAAATGAGAAGATAACTCTTTTTTTTTCTTTCACACCGGGACTCGGACCCGCCGTGAATTGTCTCATACTACCGGGGCTGGGACCCGCCGTGCATTGTCTCATACTACCGGTACTAGGACCCGCCATGAATTGTCTCATCCTACCGGGACTCGGACCCGCCGTGCATTGTCTCATCCTACCGGGACTCGGACCCGCCGTGAATTGTCTCATACTACCGGGACCCTGACATGGTGTTTAAAACCACACTTATTCAGCTCTAACTTACTTTGGCTTTACTTTATAATGACATGGAAAATCTTTCATCCACCAGCTGAGAAAAGCCTGGCCATCCTAGAGAACCTGGCAACCTAGAAAACCTGGAAAACCTAAACAAGTTCATTGCGCATTTGGCCACCAGACGGTTGACACAAAGGCAAGCTTTAGAAGTCTATCCTGTAGCACTGTAGGAAGATGGTCAGTCTGTAGTAAGGGTAGCCACGGGTCAGTCTTCGTGGACGAGTTTGCCGCTACAAACACTTTATTATTCGTTTAGTTAAGGTCGCCCTTGGTTGGTCATCCATTTTAAAATTAAAAACTAAATTCATCTATAAATAGAAAGCCGAAAAATACATGGGAATGTGTGTCATGGGTGTGTGTGTCATGGGTGTGTGTGTCATGAGCGTGTGTGTCATGGGCGTGTGTATCATGGGCGTGTGTGTCATGGGTATGTGTGTCATGGGTGTGTGTAATGGGTGTGCGTGTCATGGGTGTGTGTGTCATGGGTGTATGTGTGTTATGGGTGTATGTGTGTCATGGGTGTGTGTGTCATGGGTGTATGTGTCATGGGTGTGAGTGTGTTATGGGTGTGTGTGTCATGGGTGTGTGTGTCATGAGTGTGTGTGTCATGGGTGGGTATGTGTGTAACAAACTATGTATCTATACTGGGGCTAATTTGGAGGGGAAAAAGGCAACTTGTCGCAAGTGACCAAATTCTCAAGTAACCTTAACATTATTTTACATTTTNGTGGGACATATTACACGATAAGAGCAGGACATAGTACACGATAAGAGTAGGATATATTACACGCTAAGAACAGGACATATTACACGATACGAACAGGACATATTACACGATAAGAACAGGACATATTACACGCTAAGAACAGGACATATTACACGATAAGAACAGGACATATTACACGCTAAGAACAGAACATATTACACGCTAAGAACAGGATATATTACACGATAAGAACAGGACATATTACACGCTAAGAACAGGGCATATTACACGATAAGAACAGGACATATTACACGATAAGAACAGGACATATTACACGATAAGAACAGGACATATTAACGGTAAGAACAGGACATATTAACGGTAAGAACAGGACATATTAACGGTAAGAAATCAACGTTTAGGGTTTGAAAATTGTTGGGGTGGGGGAGATAGTTAACTCTAATCTAATAATGGCTAATAATGGACCTTTTATGGGTTGAATTCTCTTCTTTATGAGAGGTGTATTGGGTGTCTGTGTGTGGTGATATGTGATGTATTGGGTGAGTGTGTGTGGTGATATGTATTGTATTGGGTATGTGTGCGTGGTGATGTGTTGTGTTGGGTGTGTGTGTGTGTGGTGTGTGTGTGTCATGGGTGTGTGTGTGAGGTGTGTGTGTGTCTGGTGTGTGTGTGTGTGATGTGTGTGTGTGTCATGGGTGTGTGTGTCATGGGTGTGTGTGTCATAGGTGTGTGTGTCATGGGTGTGTGTGTCATGGGTGTGTGTGTCATGGGTGTGTGTTTTACTCGCCGCACAGGAACAATGTTCCGTAAACTTGTTTTTGGAGAATTTTAATTTGAGTTATCTGAAATATATTTATTTATGAGACGAAATTTTTTAATTTTTTTTTTTTTTAGACCAATTGACCAGAGGTGGACAAACTACGGGCTAATGTATACATGAAACATTTAATACTGCCCACAAGACCCTCAGGGAACTGGATTAATGATTCGTCAGATGTAGTAAAAATTGTGAATGATTTATATTATATGTATTGAAAAAAATCCTTTATAAAATAATGATCACTGTTTAGAACTGTCAAACTGCAGTTAAAATTAGCACAGCGAATTTTTTTTTTTTTAAAATGATTCCGCTGCCTACTGTGTAAGACTCTATTCTGTGGCGTATATTAAAACTAGAGATCTAGATCAGAGTTCCACAAATGGTGGACCGGCACCGGTCCGGGAGCCTTACATTGCCGGTCCGCATACCATGACCATTTCTCAAATAAAAATAGAATAGAATAATTACTAAATCTGGCGCCGATCTTTCATGCATCTTCGAAACTTGTCCACCGTTCCACCGTCCACCTGCTCACCGTCCACCGTTCCACCGTCCACCTGCTCACCGTCCACCGTTCCACCGTCCACCTGCTCACCGTCCACTGGTTCGGCAATATTTAAATGTTGGGAAAAGCTACTCTAGATTCCTAGAAAATGACTACGAGGCCCGCAAACAAACTTCGACTAAAAGGTTGCCGGCCTCCGATACAAAATGTTGTGGATAACAACCGCCCCCCCCCCCCCCCCCCAGTCGTGAAGGGGGAGGGGTGTGGGGGGTGTAGTGTATTGGTGGCGGGATGTTTATAAAAAAAAAGGGGGGGGTATCAGTTTTTCTCTTCCTTTTGAATAAAGCACAGAGAATAATCCGACAGGAGGGATTATCCCCCTTGGCGCTGTGATGAGCTTCCCTATTTCCTGTGGTATCGATCCGGCCCTAGTTGTCTGAGACGCCTCCTTTGGTCTGCTGTCATTACTTCCACTATTACTTTATGAACCGTGCGCCACTCGTGTGCAATTTCATTAAAGCTTTTCATAATTCTTACAGCCACCAGGGTGCGCGGCTTTCCCAGTGTGTTTTTATCTTCTTTAAAACGAGCAATAACTAATAGCCGCAATGGAAAAAAAAAAACCGTAAGGGATTAGAACAGGCTTAATAATACATAGCTGAACAGTACAATATTGACGAACCACATGCACTTGTCTCTAGGGTCAACAAAGTCAATGGTAAAGGGAAGGAACCTTGGTTAAAGGGAAGGAACCCTAGTTAATTAACCGCCTTAAAAATGCGACCTGAAAATCGTTGACATTTTCCGATGCTCACCGGAGGCGGTCTACGTGTTAACATACCATTTTTCATTTTCCTTCTCTTAAATATGGCGACATAATCTTCTATCTTTAGACACATAGGTATGCCAGTTTCTAGCGACCAAAGTGAATTTGGGGCAGAATGGCCCGTTCAGGTGTAACTACACTTTATAAAATGAACGTAACAATGACGTGTTTAATGCCATTAAAAAAATAATTAGACATTGTTCGTCCTTCGCATGCGAAGATACCAAGGCTTTGATTTGACGAGTAGCCTTGACCTTGAGCTGTGTTTTGTTTTAAAGTGATGGGGAGTTGCTCAATTCACTCTCTGTCCATGCCTATTTAATCCCAAGACGAATGGATGCAGTAGTCAGTAGATGGCCAGCAGTGTTTCTTGTGTTCCATTGTGCTCTTTATGCGTGCTACGTCAAAGGAGTTGTCAAAATTGTCAACGTGTCAATGTCATTCCGCCTACGGTACTCCATTGCAGAGTTACCAATCTCTCAGATGAGTTATCTTCTCTTGGATGAGTTGCCTTCTCTTAGATGAGTTACTTTCTCTTAGATGAGTTGCATTCTCTTAGATGAGTTACATTCTCTTAGGTGAGTTGCCTTCTCTGATATGAGTTACAATCTCGTAGATGAGTTGCCTTCTCTTAGATGAGTTGCATTCTCTTAGATAAGTTACATTCTCTTAGATAAGTTGCATTCTCTTAGATGATTTGCATTCTCTTAGATAAGTTACATTCTCTTAGATGAGTTGCATTCTCTTAGATGATTTGCCAGCCAAGGTTAACGAATTCCAGCCACCAACGGTGCCGGTGTTGTTTTTGCTGGTCTAGCCATTTTTCTGTAGATGGAACTCTGGTCCACAAGCTTGGGTTGACTCAGTTTAGACCGCTCGGCCACCAAGCACCCACAGATTATCCTATGACCAGATAATAAGACACGAAAATAAGACAGATGAGAAGACAAATGGACATGACCTGTGTGAACTTTTTCAAGAGATAAATTTTTTAATCATGAAAAGATGATCTCCTCTGTCACAAAGATTTTTTACCTAAAGTTCCATAAAATCCATCTCGTAATGACACGCATGGAGCACACTTTGTGGGCGGCAATAACGCGAGCCAAGCTACTGCTGTCACACATGGAGCACACTTTGTGGGCGGCAATAACGCGAGCCAAGCTACTGCTGTCACACATGGAGCACACTTTGTGGGCGGCAATAACGCGAGCCAAGCTACTGCTGTCACACATGCATCCATACATTGATTAGTGTGAATGTAAGTGTTATGAGGACTCCAGATGGGGTGGAAATATAGATGTGACTATAGATGGGATAGGGACTATTGATGGGGACTTTGGTTGGGATTGGGACTATGATTGGGATGGGGACTATGGTTGGGATGGGAACTATGGTTGGGATGGGGACTATGAGTGGGGTGGGGACTATGGTTGGGATGGGGACTATGGTTGGGATGGGAACTATGGTTGGGATGGAGACTATGATTGGGATGGGGATTATGGTTGGGATGGGGACTATGGTTGGGATGAGACTATGGTTGGGATGAGGACTATGTAGGAATAACGACTATTGATGGGATGGGGACTATGGATGGGATGGGGACTATGAGTGGGATGGGAACTATGGATAGTGTAGGGAATATGGATGAGTCTATAGATGGGGTAAGGACTATGGATGGTGGATGAACTAACTACATTTGGGATTGGGACAGCGAATGGGGACTATGATCGGGCCTATGAATGATTTCTTTGGATGGGACTATGATCGGGCCTATGGATGATGTATTTGGATGGGATTATGATCGGGCCTATGGATGATGTCTTTGGATGGGACTATGATCGGGCCTATGGATGATGTCTTTGGATGGGACTATGATCGGGCCTATGGATGATGTCTTTGGATGGGACTGTGTATGGTGTCGTAAACTCGTTCTGCCTGTCATGAGAAATGTCAACCTCCCGTCCGGTGAATGTCCCAACAGGTGCATCTCGACCGGTGGTCGGCAAACTCATCAGTCAAAAGAGCCAAAAATCAGCAGCAGGACGATTAAAAATTTTTGAGAGCCAAATTTCTTTTCAAGACCCTGTCAAAAACCATGTTTTTGAGTCAAAACCGATTTGTGGCCGGATGGCCTAGCCGCACTCAGCTCGCTATAGAGCCGCATGCGGCTCGCAAACCGCGACTTTTCCGACCACTTCTCTAAATGTGCATCGTAACATGGGTTAGGAGATGTTGCTGTAGCTTGTGTAGTTCATTATATTGCCTGAGTGTCGAGGTGATGTCGTCACGTATATCTCCTCAGTGGGTCGGGTTTTAAAGTTCAGTATGTCAATTCAGCGTGTCGAGGTTATAAACTTTAGTGTATCACCTCAGTGTTGCGAATGTTGTTATCAAGTATGCCACCTCAGTGTTGCGAATGTTGTTATTAAGTATGCCACCTCAGTGTGTCGTTCAGTACATCCCATCAATATTGTCAGTTGCTCATTGTGCGTAGCTGGTCGTATCGATCTCAACAGTCGTGCTCGTGATATCGATCTACGTCAAGTCGCACGCCGGCCTTGTCCAATGGGCGGGCCGTCATCAAAAGCCTGACCAAATCATACATGGAATTTGATCACAACCCTGACCGTTGACCCTGAAAGGCAATTAATTCCATCTCGTCACGGAATGCGCCGCTTGGTCCCTTTCTAGATCCGGTGCACGTTTTCATTGAGATCACATTCCAACTAGGGCTCAGCAGGGTTAAGTTTGTTGGTTTGACACCCGGTTAGGCTAGTTTGAGACAATACCCGTTTGGTCCGAATCCGGGTGTTTAAAAAAAGAGGCATCTTTTTATTTTCTTTCATGTCTTTCCCTGCTGGAGAGAAGTGAAAAGTGTATGAATAGAACCAGTAAAAAAATTCATGGATAGGACCAGTAGCATTTTCATGGATAGGACCAGTAGCAAATTCATGGATAGAACCAGTAGCATTTTCATGGATAGGACCAGTAGCAAATTCATGGATAGAACCAGTAGAGAGCATGAAAGCATCAAAGATAAAATGCCTAAAAACAAAAAATTTGGTTGAAAGCTCTTTTGGGTCGTGCTTGTCAGCCACGCCACGCTACAGCTCCGCCACGCTACAGCTACGTCACGCTACAGCTCCGCCACGCTACAGCTACGTCACGCTACAGCTCCGCCACGCTACAGCTACGTCACGCCACAGCTCCGCTACGCTACAGCTACGTCACGCTACAGCTCCGCCACGCTACAGCTCCGTCACGCTACAGCTCCGCCACGCTACAGCTACGCCACGC
>CAXITT010000096.1:97746-120729 GCA_964033795.1 Lymnaea stagnalis | reverse complement strand
GGGGGGGGGGGGGCTGTAGTGATGTAAACTTATAACAGAGACACAGTCACAGATGCAGTCATGACACAGACACACAGACCCTGTCACGAGTCACATACATAGTCACAGACACAGTCAAACAGACACAGTCACGAGTTACAGACACAGTCATAGACCCAGTCACGAGTCACATACTCAGTCGCAGGCACAGTCAAAGACCCAGCTTCGAATTATTGACACAGTCGCAGACACAGACCCAGTCACAGACCCAGTTTCAGACAGACCCACTCACGAGTCACAGTCTCATCAGTATCAGTCTAATATATTCGGACATTATCTGCTTGCTTTACCCCGAGTCGCAGATCACAGTATAACTTCCGCATGACAGTTGCACGTCGCGATGACGTCATAGCCCTTAGCTTCTTAGACATTTAATTGATTCAACCTGCAGAAACACAATAATGGTTCGATTAAATACCCCCAAAATAAACAGAGGCTGTGTGTCATCTGTTGACCTTTGTCTCTCGGAAATATTCCCCATTCCAGCCATGCTCTCATCGACGTTCAACTCTTCATGCTTTCATAAGAGTCCAGCGACTGATTATTCGCAGCCATAAATCAACAACGCAAATAGACAAATTATTTGTAGACACACGTAGAACGATCAAACCGATAAGCCATAGAGTTCCAAGGCAACTCTTCGCCTTCATGCCTCGCTCGCAAACACACGGCTTGTGTGCACGCGGAGCTCTTCTCTGTTTGGTGAGTTATTTTAGTACACGGTGACCCGCTTCCGTTTATTAGCTCAGACCTGACAAGGGCTTCATATCGTCTGTCAAAATCGTTTAACTAAAGAACTGGGCTGCATAGTCAAAGAACCAACTTGCTTGCTAAACGAACATTGTTTGAAGAGAGAACAGGTTCTCTTTAAGAACGGATTGTTTGGTCAAAGATTATGTTTGGTATAATTAAACAGAGGGAGAGAGAGAGAGAGAGAGAAAATCGTTTGGGGAAGATGTTCAAGAGAGCGATTTGCTGAGACTGCCATGCAGATAACGTGTTAAAGATAAAGGGGGATGCTACGGAAGGAGATTTCTGTGAGTGAATAGTTTGGGAAGCTATGGGTGGTGTACGCTAAAGAAATACACGAGCTGGATGCTACGGAAGGAGATGTTTTTTAATAAGGGAATAATTCGGGAAGCTAAGAGTGATTATGCGTGAGTAGGAGGTGGTTGCTAAGTGATGGTTCTGTGAGTGAATGGTTCAGTGCGACAAGATGGCTACAATCTCTATTCTAGGTTCTCAATGCTACGCTTATACGGCAGCCTAGGATTTGCCAACTACACATCCAGTTAGTTGTGACCAACATGGTTGTTTGGTTACTCGCTACTCTAGGTTCTCAATGCTACGCTTATACGGCAGCCTAGGATTTGCCAACTACACATCAAGTTAGTTGTGACCAACATGGTTGTTTGGTTACTCGCTACTCTAGGTTCTCAATGCTACGCTTATACGGCAGCCTAGGATTTGCCAACTACACATCAAGTTAGTTGTGACCAACATGGTTGTTTGGTTACTCGCTACTCTAGGTTCTCAATGCTACGCTTATACGGCAGCCTAGGATTTGCCAACTACACATCAAGTTAGTTGTGACCAACATGGTTGTTTGGTTACTCGCTACTCTAGGTTCTCAATGCTACGCTTATACGGCAGCCTAGGATTTGCCAACCACACATCAAGTTAGTTGTGACCAACATGGTTGTTTGGTTACTCGCTACTCTAGGTTCTCAATGCTACGCTTATACGGCAGCCTAGGATTTGCCAACTACACATCCAGTTAGTTGTGACCAACATGGTTGTTTGGTTACTCGCTACTCTAGGTTCTCAATGCTACGCTTATACGGCAGCCTAGGATTTGCCAACTACACATCAAGTTAGTTGTGACCAACATGGTTGTTTGGTTACTCGCGTTGTTTCTTTGATGTTCAGACTTTATTAGACTAGAGTATGGACATGTCCAATACCATGGCATGTCCATAGCAAGCAAACGATGACATTCTGGCCTATGTGCCGGTAACGTTGACATTCTCAGATGCAACTCATTGACCGTATCTTACTGACCATATCTCACTGACCGTAACTCACTGACCGTAACTCACTGACCGTAACTCAATGACCGTAACTCACTGACCGTAACTCACTGACCGTAACTCACTGACCGTAACTCACTGACCGTAACTCACTGACCGTAACTCACTGGCCGTAACTCTAGAATATTTTTGTTCACTTGCTCCTGAGTTTAGCTCTAGCTTAACTCATAACTTCTATAAGTTAGCACGGGTAAGACAGAGCTTTTTGTAGTTGACACAAGTCAGCCGTAGCTGCTGTAGCTTCTTGTGTACACACCAGTTTACCAGGCTTACAGCTTGGGGAGTTTCGGAAAAAAAAATCTATTGAAAAAAACTTCTCTTGCGATCGTAATAAAATATAGTCAAAAAAACAAACGTGCGCAGATGAAGAGTGTGAAGTTTCTCATTAAGATAAGACAAGCGTTAGACCCATTGGTTATCTGGACAACATCGCATTAAGCATTAGGATTAAGCGCCAGAGGGAATTGCACGGCACAGACATCAAATATTGACCGATAGACAGAAAGTAAACAGTTAATATCTTGTAACAACGGGCCCCACCGAGCAATGTTTGAACTTCGCGCTCTAAGCACGCACTACTCCGGGTGCAAATAAAGGGTTCAGGGTCCCTGCTTTAGCTGGGGTCTTTCCTGTATTTGTGAGCAACACAACTGGCAAGTCATCGCCTGTCTCGGACAGGGCAGGGCGGGACACACGTCATTTGGCAGGGACCAACACACGCCACAGGGCGGGGATCGACACACGAGTACAGGGCAGGGATAGATATACGTCATTTGGCAGGGTCGGACACACGTCATTTGGCAGTGTCGGACACACGTCATTTGACAGGGTCGGACACACGTCTTTTGACAGGGTCGGACACACGTCATTTGGCAGGGCTGGACACACGTCATTTGGCAGGGACGAACATACAAATACAGGACAAGGAAGGACACACATCAGGGTGCAGACCTGGCCTGACTGATATTTCCATGGAATACTCCAAAACAATGTTAAAAGTCCCCGATACAACAATGTGTGTAATGAAGCCGACCGCATTGATGGGAGAGACACGGTGTTAGGGGGAAACCAATGACTGGTGGAAGAGACACACTGTGGTAGGGGGGACCAATGAATAATGGAAGAGACACATTGTAGTAGGGGGGACCAATGAAAAAAACTGAGCCGTTTTGAGCACCGCGCAGCTAATTTTCACTTAAATGTGTGTTTGTGTCTGTAGGCTGTAAAATTTTGCGCACAAAAAAATTGATGCTGTAAAAATTTGCACATAACTATGATTTTGCTCACGAACCAACAAAACTTAGAGGGAACATTAATAGGGACTCCATTTTCTAGGTTTGTGAAATTCATTCATTGTGAATCTCATTAAAATAAACTAAAATTCCTCACACATATTTGAAATGTGCGCCATGATTACGGGCAGCTTTTCATTTTAAAATTGTTGCAAACGATGATACTAAAAATAGAAACGACTGCTTCATTTCTGTATAACTCTACGTCTTAAGGGGTGCTGTTTGCAGCATCTCAAGGGGGGCTGTTTGCAGCATCTCAAGGGGTGCTGTTTGCAGCATCTCAAGGGGTGCTGTTTGCAGCATTTCAAGGGGTGCTGTTTACAGCATCTCAAGGGGGGCTGTTTGCAGCATCTCAAGGGGGTGCTGTTTGCAGCATCTCAACGTCAAAGGGTACTGTTTTGCAGCATCACTCAACAGTTTTATTGAAATGAGTACTGCATTCTCTCAGGTGCCACTTAAATTATTATCTCTGTCTTCGGCAACACACCAGCTGACGGTCTCATTGCCTTGATGTTATGTGCGCTTAAAAACATCTCCTGCATGTACCTCACCAGTTCAAACATATAATATATAGCAACCGCGTTCTAATTGGAAAGCTGTTAACGGTTTTACAAGGCAGAGTCCTCACTTAGGGGAGACAGAGGGGAACTATATTCCCCTCTCCAATCAGCTGGAGGCGCCAAAATGGGATATGGTGATAATTAATTGATGAAAACAATTGGTTTTAAGAGTTGGGGAAGGGGCGAAATTAATTATCCCCAGGACCCCAAACACTGTGGCTCCGCCTCTGGGACGCGGCTTCTAGCTGTTTAAGCAAAAACCGTGCTATCAATATTACACTATGTTTGGAAAAAGAACCCTGGCAGGATTGTACCGGTACTAGTTAGGGTACAGTGCGTTACTAACACAAGTCATATGAACGTCGATACTATTGTACCGGTACCAGTTAGGAAAGACTGTGTTACTAACACAAGTCATGGGAACGTCGATATTATTGTATCGGTACTAGTTAGGGTACACTGTGTTACTAACACAAGTCATATGAACATCGATATTATTGTACCCGTACCAGTTAGGAAAGACTGTGTTACTAACACAAGTCATATGAACGTCGATATTATTGTACCGGTACCAGTTAGGAAAGACTGTGTTACTAACACAAGTCATAGGAACGTCGATATTATTGTACCGGTACCAGTTAGGAAAGACTGTGTTACTAACACAAGTCATAGGAACGTCGATATTATTGTACCGGTACTAGTTAGGAAAGACTGTGTTACTAACACAAGTCATAGGAACGTCGATATTATTGTACCGGTACTAGTTAGGGTACACTGTGTTACTAACACAAGTCATATGAACGTCGATATTATTGTACCGGTACCAGTTAGGAAAGACTGTGTTACTAACACAAGTCATAGGAACGTCGATATTATTGTATCGGTACTAGTTAGGGTACACTGTGTTACTAACACAAGTCATATGAACGTCGATATTATTGTATCGGTACTAGTTAGGGTACACTGTGTTATTAACACAAGTCATATGAACGTCGATATTATTGTACCGGTACTAGTTAGGAAAGTGTGTTACTAACACAAGTCATGAGAACGTCGATACTATTGTACCGGTACCAGTTAGGAAAGACTGTGTTACTAACACAAGTCATAGGAACGTCGATATTATTGTACCGGTACTAGTTAGGAAAGACTATGTTACTAACACAAGTCATAGGAACGTCGATATTATTGTACCGGTAATAGTTAGGAAAGACTGTGTTACTAACACAAGTCATAGGAACGTCGATATTATTGTACCGGTACTAGTTAGGAAAGACTGTGTTACTAACACAATTCATAGGGACGTCACCAACCTTGGGATTTCTGGTTTTGATTCTTTTCAGTAGTTTTGTGTACAAATTCTCATGTGTACAAATTCTAATGGGTACAAATTCTCATGTGTACAAATTCTAATGGGTACAAATTCTCAAAGACAAAGTTTTTACGAACTCATAAGGACCAGTGCCATCTTAAGACATGGGCAGTTGCACAGGACATCACGCTTCTAGAGGCCTCACGCTTCTGGTGGCCTCACACTGCCAGAGGGCTCACGCTGCTAGAGGCCTCACGCTTCTAGGGGGCCCAATTTTCTAGACGGCTCACGCTTCTGGTGGCCTCACGCTGCCAGAGGGCTCACGCTTCGGGAGGTTTCACGCTTCTCGAGGCCTCACGCTTCTAATTAAGGGGCCTCCATTTGCCCATATTGTTAATGAATTTTAAAAGATCCGTAGACAATGTAATTTTGTTTCAAAGTGCAGTCCTGGGAAAAAGGTTCCCAAATGTGTGTGAACAAGTTTTTCGATGTTCATATCAATTCTTGTTATAAAAGTTTTAGAAAAATCGTCTATTTAAATTTTTTTGGGGTTAAAAATCCAGTGATTTAGGAGGAGGGTGTGTGGCAAAGGTGTTAATATAAATTAAAGAGATTTACAAAAGCCGTCATACATTTATGAATTAGTAATTTATATGAAGAAAGTCACGCAAAGCAGTCGGCGTGGCTTGCTTTTGGAGGCCCCTTGCATTCATAGATATTAGTAATAGTTAATTAATTTCCACATCACAACTTTGCCCCTATTAAACACCCGAGGCCACCTGCAAAGTTTCAAATGATGCGAAACTCAATTCAGGCGATGAGCTTTCAATAATTTATGTTTAAATTTACTTAAGTTTTTTTTCCTTGGGGTGGGAATGGTAGTCGGGGGGGGGGGGGGGGGTGAAATAATTAATGGATGGCCCCTCCTTACATTTTTGTTGTTGCGATTTACATTCATTACTGTTTTTTTCAACGTTCATTTGCTTAATTTAGGCACCCGTAGCAGGTTATGTTTAAAAAATTGATGGAAACTTAGACTTAGACAAAACTGATTAACTGTAATATTTATTTAATTAAATACCTTTAGTGACATACTACATTTTAAAATTATTTTTAATTGATATTTAAAAACTCTTAAATTTCTTATAACGTAATTTTTCATAATCCAGTTTTGTGTACATCTTTTATTGTTCCTATTTTAAGCATTTGCTGCAAGAAATAATAATAAAACGAGGGCTTAAAAGAAATAAAATAAGTGACTTTGCATTACTTTCTTAATTTATAGCCCATGTATATCATCTCATATTTTATAGGGTACCAGTGAACAGAACTTAAAACGGCCATTAGGGCAGCGAACCACTTACTTATGTTAGACGTTTATTTCAATCCAGTGGAAATTTAAAAAAATTATTCGTTTCCAAAAATAATAAAAATGTATACATATAATAAAAAAATAATATATAAATTCTCTGTAAATTTACATGTGGTGTTATCCACCGGGGCCTTTCCAGGACATTTTTGAAAATTAAATTAAAAACTAAATAGAACAAGATCTATCCCGAAATAGCTTTTTGAAGAATGTTAGAGTGATTTCCCTTGTTTAAAAAAGAAAATGGCTTCCGTTGCAGACAATGTAGAAATTAAATAATTGTTGGAATTTTTGTTGGATTTTTAACAGATTGTGCAACTCAATAAGATGAATTCTATTTCAAACCGAGGGATGAGTGATGTCTTAGATGATTTTGTGGGTTTAGATGTTTTTGACGAAGAATGTACATCATCTAAACGTCCGACATGCGATCGATGCAAGTATGTTAATTTTAAGTATTTAATGGCCAGCAGAGTCTGATGCACTTATTAAATTATTATTAAGTCTAAGTCATTCACTTACACTTGATACTCAGTGAAACTGATTAATTAATCTGAATATGTACTTTTTGCGTGATCATTCTTGTCCTGTTGTGTGTTAGTGTTACTGATAAGTTATTGCTTCCTAAAGCTAAAGACAAAGACGAAAGTCTAGTTCAGTTGTTACAACTACATGACAAACAAATCATTCATACATGTTACAGTTACATGATGGTACATTTTATGAATGTTAAATTTAAATGCATTTTTTTTAAAAATATGATTCATATTATATTCATTCATTTTATAATTTATTGGATCAGACTTTGACATTCAGTGACACTGACATCTCATACTCATTGGTTGTTGTTATTAAAGTATAGCCTACTTTTTTAAAATTTTATAATTTATTGATTATTGAAACTGATTCCCTAGAGTTGCACCAGAACGATTTACTGGGTTAGAATGATGTCCTTTCCCATCTATCACGGAGTGCCTGAGAGCTATTTTTGCCAAAAAATAATCATAATCTGACAACAGATAGTTAATACGAAATAAATTTAAATGACACTTTCCATTCAGTTTTGATTAAAATTCAACTTATGAGGTTCAATAGAAATAAAAATAGAAACTAATCATTGCTGATACCCAAAGATGAACACCAAAAAAAAAAAGACAAGCACATAGCATGGTTAAAAGTGCTGTTTTTATATTGGTTGAAAACAAAGTACCTGTATCCACTATCCCTGTTGCGTTACAGCCCATGTAGGGCTTTGGCCTGCCTGACTACTTCCTTTCACTCAGACGTAGCTAAGGCTTTACTTTTCCATGCTTGGATTACCAGTTGTTGAAGATCTTTTTCCATATCATCCATCCATCAAAGCCTAGGTCTGCCTTTTAGTCGTTTTCCTCTGGGGATTTGATATCCATTTATCGGTATATAATGTCACAATCTAACGGGACATTTCAACATTTCTGGGAATGGGTGACCTCTCTCCCAAATTTCATTTTAAAAAAATAAGAAACAAAAAAATTTCTAGGGAGAGGAGACCCCAGAATATGATATACATGTGAGAATCACTGTAAGCACAAAATTTAATTGATTTTTTATTTTAGTAACTTATATCATATAGCAATACAGGACACCAGCATTGTAAATTGAAAATATTGGTTAATAATTAAATTTCTAAAATGATAGCGGACAATTTTTAAAATTAAATTCGCCTAAACATTTATTTTACGTCTTTGGGCTTGGCCTACTGCTACTACAGTTACATTGGGCTACGCTGGCTACATACCTTATCTGGCTACATACCTTATCATCCAATATTTGTTACAATTCACTTATATTTATTGACCGTTGTATTATTGTGCATCTATAGGACTTATCATTATTACAAAGGCGTATAGGATTAGTTATGACTAGGCCGATTATAGGATATTTTTAAAGCCTAGGCCTACTTACTTATCCAGTTGACCTATACACATAGGCATAGGCCTACTGAACCTTATAGCAGTATGTAGGCCTAGTAATGGTAGTGTGACTAGTGTACTGTGATGTCTGACTTAGACTAAAAGTCTTGTTGAAAACACCCAAATAATGTTTGGCTAACAAAATGTATCATTTAGGTTTCGATTTAGGTTTAGGCCTATTCGATACCAATATTTATAAAATATATAATTTGAAAAACTATGCCTGCTCTTGTTCTTTGTTTAATTCCAATTGCAGTACTAATTTTGGTTAAAATTGGGAACTTGCCAATGATTAGGCAGACGTTTGCTCCATGGCTACCATTTTTTGAAAATTGATTTATTTCATGGTTTAAGAGAGCATATCAGTGATCAGGGTTGATTATATGAATTAGATATTTTCATTGTTCTGAAGGGCTCACTGAACAATGTTTGTATATTAGGTCTATTTTTGTTTAGGTCAAATAATTAATATTCCTAAATGCTGACACACACTTTTCAACTCATTTCAGTCATAATACTGACACATACTGTTCAACTCATATCATTCATGGTTCATATGCTTTGAGATTTCTGCATTAAATCAAACTGTCACAATCACATTGTCTTGTAAATCATACCAGAGGCGTAGTGGTCTAATAGTGACTAATACTTTATTACACACGATCACAATAATTATAATAGTCAATATGAACATACTAAATCCAAAAACACTTGGAATGTATCATGCGTATTTCAATACTAGCTTCTCGGTAAATTTCTTTACTTGATTAAGTGTTAACACACTGTAAATCTTAATTTAAACATAAACGTTTCTGTTCAATCTTCTTACATAAATATTGTAGATTAACTGCCGTATCATTCAAGCAAGCTCCATTTTGTTTCCGTCCTTGCTCTCTTCTGATTAGCCAGTTTTCTCTAAGTCCCCATACTCTGTATATTCCATAAGTAATCACTCCCAAATTACTTGAGTAAAACAGAGTAGGGTTAAACCTGAAAAAAGAAACGCAACAAAACAACGAACGTTTCGGCAGAAAGCCTTCGTCAGTGAACAAAACAACAGAAAAAAACGGTATAAAAATAAGAAATATCACTTAGCTTTGACATAGTATCCATGAGCAGCAAGAGAAATGTGACAGAAAGTAAGTGAGGGAGAGATTAAATAGGAAAGAGCGAAAGAAAAGAGGAGAAAAAAGTCCACTGCGATAGGTCAGGACGTTGAGGGGCGGAGCAAGGGTCAAGCTGTGAAAAGAGACATGACATTATCCCATGTGGTGTCAAAGTACCATAAGTCAGGATAACCTGATTGCAGTCTCTCCCCTAATTACCCTCCCAAATTACTTATTTCCCATATATTCATATCTGTGACACAAACATCCATGTTGGTTTTAGTAGATATGTCCAACACAAAATAAACTATTTATAATAAAGTAAGACCATGTCATTTATTTAAGTTTTATTCCAATTGTAGGAGACCACTCACTGTTTGCTGGTGTCCATTTCTTCCACACAAGCCATTGGCAATAGCAACAAATTTGTACATTTTACAGCACCCCTATGAGGTAAAGTCTACTGTAACTGTGCCATTGAGACTAGTATGAAAACACCAAGTACCACTACACAATGCACGCTAGTATGAAAACACCGAGCACCACTACACAATGCAGGCTAGTATGAAAATACTGAGCACCTCTACACAATGCACACTAGTATGAAAACACTGAGTACCACTACAATGCACTTCATCATTTTATTTAACATTTTAATTTTAAAAACTCTGCCATTAATTTACTTAACCATGTCTGATTGTAACTCAAGTACATAAATTGTTAAATATAGGAATCCCGATGTCTGCGTACAGTTCCTATTTTACAGAACAGCATTGTTCCAGAAAAATGCCAAGTTATAAGAGGGAAACGATTTTCTCAATCAAGGTAATTAAATAATATAAGTATTGTACTCAAATTGTAATACTTTCTTTGAGAGTTGGACTCAAATCATAACACTATCTGTGAGAATTGGACTCAAATCTTAACACTTTCTGTTACTATAACAAGGTTGCTTTGTTATTCTTAATTAATAAAAATCACTATATATGAAACTTAGCTTACAGAAAAAACAACATATGCACATACAGATATGTTTTCCCCCCAGAATAAATGTTTCATTTCAGTAATCTGTAAGTAGTAAATTCTTTTTGACAAAACCACGTTGATGTTTTAAATCAAGACTATTACAGAATCATGATACCTATATTTATTAATGTGTGTTGCTCATCAATAACTATATTTCCAGATTCCCAGAGTTAATTTCTGTGTTTGATTCATCAAATACCCTGTTATTATACCCAGGAGATGATGCTGTGGATATATCTGAGGTACCCACTGAGGTCAGCTACAATTTGGTGTTTCTTGATGGTACATGGGCACAAGCTAAGGGCATCTATTCACAAAATCCAATTTTGAAAACTTTAAAAAAAGTGAGCAGAGAATAGCTGAGATTATGCTATCATATAATTGTGTTGTCAGTTGTGCTGAATGATGTAATCATATAATTGTGTTGTCAGTTGTGTTGAATGATGTAATCATATAATTGTGTTGAATGATGTAATCATATAATTGTGTTGAATGATGTAATCATATAATTGTGTTGAATGATGTAATCATATAATTGTGTTGTCAGTTGTGCTGAATGATGTAATCATATAATTGTGTTTTCAGTTGTGTTGAATGATGTAATCATATAATTGTGTTGAATGATGTAATCATATAATTGTGTTGAATGATGTAATCATATAATTGTGTTGTCAGTTGTGCTGAATGATGTAATCATATAATTGTGTTTTCAGTTGTGTTGAATGATGTAATCATATAATTGTGTTGAATGATGTAATCATATAATTGTGTTGTCATTTGTGCTGAATGATGTAATCATATAATTGTGTTTTCAGTTGTGCTGACTGATGTAATCATATAATTGTGTTGTCAGTTGTGTTGAATGATGTAATCATATAATTGTGTTATCAGTTGTGTTGAATGATGTAATCATATAATTGTGTTGTCAGTTGTGTTGAATGATGTAATCATATAATTGTGTTGTCAGTTGTGTTGAATGATGTAATCATACAATTGTGTTGCCAGTTGTGTTCAATGATGTAATCATATAATTGTTTTGTCAGTTGTGCCTATGATGTAATCATATAAATTGTTTTGTCAGTTGTGCCTATGATGCAATCATATAAATTGTTTAGTCAGTTGTGTATTGGGTAACTTGTAATGCTATTGATGTATTTCTCCAATGAATAAGATATTCTGTTTTCCCCTTCACCATGACAGGTACAAATAAAAGTTGAACAAAAAAGCAAATATGTGATACGCACCCAACCCAGTGATCTATCCTTATCTACATTAGAGACGGCTGCCATCGCCATTGCAGCATTAGAATGTAGGCCTGAAATCTATGAGGTGAGCTAAACGTCAACTATTTAGTTCATCAAATTGCTTTTTTTCAAGACAAGTAGGTGTTGAGATTGTTTACAGTAGACAGTCAAGTAGAGTAGTTATGAGATTGTTAACACAAGACAGTAAGTAGTGTGGGTATTAGATTCTTTACACAAGACAGACAAGTAGTGTGGGTATTAGATTGTTTACACAAGACAGACAAGTAGTGTGTGTATTAGATTGTTTACACAAGACAGACAAGTAGTGTAGGTATTAGATTGTTTACACAAGACAGACAAGTAGTGTGGGTATTAGATTCTTTACACAAGACAGACAAGTAGTGTGGGTATTAGATTGTTTACACAAGACAGACAAGTAGTGTGTGTATTAGATTGTTTACACAAGACAGACAAGTAGTGTGGGTATTAGATTGTTTACACAAGACAGACAAGTAGTGTGGGTATTAGATTGTTTACACAAGACAGACAAGTAGTGTGGGAATTAGATTGTTTACACAAGACAGTAAGTAGTGTAGGTATTAGTTTCTTTAATGAAAACACTTTGCTGTTAAAGTTGAAACTTTGTAAATTTAGAGATTTCATTGGTGATATAAAAAAAAACATGCCAATAAAAACAGCTTGATTTTTCTAAGAGAGAATTTTTGGCAGTCAAATTCGTTTTTTATTACTTTTCATCAGTAGTAGTTTATATTAAATAATCTAGAACTGTTTATGTGCTAATTTCTGTCTTATCTTGTTGAACTGTTTACATGCTGATATGTGTCTCAACATGGTTAACTTTTTATATGCTGATATGTGTGTCAACTTGGTGAACTGTGTATGTGTGAAATCTGTCTTAAATTGGTGAACTGTTTATGTGCTGATATGTGTGTCATCTTGGTGACAATATTCTCAATTTAACTTGTTTATTTCAAAGACTTGTTGAACATTAAGATTTGTTGCTACTAGCATTGCTGTATTATCTGTCAGATCCTAAGCCATCCCCTTGTGGCTTTGTGCAACTTCCAACTGCAGCACGGGGCGGCAGAGCATCAAAGTAAAGAATACAGGGTGGAACACGGTCTGTGGACTAAACCTTTACCTCGGTCGGTACAGAAGAGACTGGCACAGAAATGGGCGAAAGAGAAAGAGTCTTGTATATAACACTGGCTGTAGAATAAGTGCTTTTGTATTCAGTCAAGTAAATCTTGTGCTTAATTCATTAAAAAAATTGATTATAAAAGCATATTTATAAAATGTTTGCGATATGTTTTGGGTACCTCTGTCATTATGTTTGTCTGACCATTTCTGAACATTGCTACCAAGTTGCTTTATTCTTTAATGGCATGTGTCAAATGTGTTCATCAAATATTAGTCCATCAAATCTCTCTCTTGTAAAATGAACTGACATGTATTTGTGTTCTACTGTCCTGTCATTTTCTATGGTTCTGTCATGTTCTACTCTCTTTGATGTTCACTGTACAGTGATGCAATGGCATAGCTAGGGATTTGGGGGGCTAGGCCTCTTTATGGGCCCCTGCATTTTGACATTCAACATTATTTAATGTAAAAAAAATAAATTCGGACACTCCTTTGGAGGCCCCCCTCAAGTAGTGGCCCAGGGGGGGACTTTCTAATTTGGCCCCCTCCCCTAGCTACACCACTGCTGTGATGTTCTACTGTGCTGTGGTGTTCTACTGTGCTGTGGTGTTCTACTGTACTGTGGTGTTCTACTGTACTGTGGTGTTCTACTGTACTGTGGTGTTCTACTGTACTGTGGTGGTCTACTGTACTGTGATGTTCTACTGTACTGTGATGTTCTACTGTACTGTGATGTTCTACTGTACTGTGATGTTCTACTGTACTGTGGTGTTCTACTGTACTGTGGTGTTCTACTGTACTTTGGTGGTCTCCTTTACTGTGGTGTTCTACCGTACTGTGGTGTTGCTACTGTACTGTGGTGGTCTCCTGTACTGTGGTGTTCTACTGTACTGTGGTGTTCTACTGTACTGTGGTGTTCTACTGTACTGTGGTGTTCTACTGTACTGTGGTGTTGCTACTGTACTGTGGTGTTCTCATGTACTGTGGTGTTCTACTGTATTGTGGTGTTCTACTGTACTGTGGTGGTCTACTGTACTGTGGTGGTCTCCTGTACTGTTGTGTTCTTACTGTGGTGTTGCTACTGTACTGTGGTGGTCTCCTGTATTGTGGTGTTCTACTGTACTGTGGTGTTCTACTGTACTGTGGTGTTCTACTGTACTGTGGTGTTCTACTGTACTGTGGTGTTGCTACTGTACTGTGGTGGTCTCATGTACTGTGGTGTTCTACTGTACTGTGGTGTTCTACTGTACTGTGGTGGTCTACTGTACTGTGGTGGTCTCCTGTACTGTGGTGTTCTACTGTACTGTGGTGTTCTACTGTACTGTGGTGTTCTACTGTACTGTGATGTTCAACAAGTTATTATAAATGAAACAAACTGGCCATCTCCTATGGCTAATGTTAGATTTGTTCAGTTCATGTTCAAATAAACTTGCATTGTCTTTCATGTTTTTACTAACCAAATGCATTTTTGTTTCAATGTTTTCAAATGAGGGCTTCAAGTCGATGATCTACTTTAGTGAAAGAATTAGTTGATGCGTCAATACATAATACATGCAGCTCATGTATGCATTATGATTCAATAAAGAACAGATTTACAAACAAATATCTGATTTGTTTGTGTTTTTTTATGTCTGCTCTAAGGCTGTTGATATGTGTGAGATAGCTGATTAGATAACTGAAACATTGACCAAGTCACTGACAAGATGACCAGCTGACTGACACATTGACCAGCTGACTAAAACATTGACCATGATGGTTGACACTTGATCTACTTTGTTTTGATTACCCATGACAACTGTCACAATTTATCATACTTCCACTAATTAATTTTTGTTGTTTTGGGAAGTTAATGTTGGGGATAGACAGAAAGATCTATGTGTTAAAAGACATGGGGGGTAGACATAAAGATCTGTGTTAAAAGACATGGGGACAGACAGAAAGATCTATGTGTTAAAAGACATGGGGACAGGCAGAAAGATCTATGTGTTAAAAGACAAGCATTTAATGACTTGACAATTCATTGTGAAAGGAACAATATTCTTTCAACCAGGTAATGATAGGAAAGGGAAAGTTTATTGTAGGCAGGGCAAGTTTATTGAGTGCAGGGCAAGTTCACTGTGTGCACGGAAAGTTCATTGGTTGTGTTAATACAGTATTTACTAGCATCAACCCAGGCACTGATCAAATAATGGTACCGGGTATTTAACTGTTATTTTAGTTTAGTATTTGGTGTTTTTAATGAAAGTCTTTCTTCTTTTTTTGGCTATGCTTACCCGTTGGTAAGAAGTACAATCATCAGTTTTTACTCCCTTACTCTTGTTGGCACTTTACACTTACTATATGGTATGTACCTTCTTTTTTACCCCTTGTCCCACACAAACGGACACATTCTTCAGCCTAATAATAATGTTTCTTATTTGATATTTCAAAAGTGCATTATTTATTGCGCCCCTTTCCCCAAAGCTTATGTCACAATCGCGAGCCTGGCAGTTTGAACATATCATTTGCCAGTGCTGCTACTTCAATTCTGGTGACCCATAACTATAACTTTACTTACTTTTGTATGCCCGTCTTTTACCCGTCTGTGCGTAGGTTGTTCACAAGAATCTTCCATTCATCATGTTCCTGTGCGTTCCTTTTCATTTGCTTCTTGGTGTATCCCATACTTAGCGTGCCTGCCTCTAGCTCGCCTCTCCACGTATTCTTTGGCCTTCCTCTCTTTCTCTTTCCCTGTGTATTCCCTAACATGGTTAGGGATTGTCTGGTGATGTTATCTGGGGGTTATAGGAGAGTGTGCCCTATTCACCGCCATCTTTTCCTTGTGATGTCTTCATGGGGACCTGGTATGTCCTTTCCAGTAGATCTTAGTTGGTGATGATATTTGGCCATTTGATGTCCCGGATCTTTCTAATGCAAGTGTTTATGAATGTCTGTACTTTCTACGAAATTCTCGCTGTTGTTTTCCAAATTCCTGCTCCATATAGTAAGACCGTTTTGACATTTGTGTTGAAGATTCTCTTTGGTTTGCATCTTCAGCTCCTTCAAGTCCCATATTTTCTTCAATCAGTTAAGCTTAAAGCATTACTTTTCTATGAACCAATCACAGAACTATAGTTAAATCATTACTTTTATGTGAACCAATCACAGAACTTGAGCTCAAATAATTATCTTTGTAATCAAATTTAACCTTAAACCTCTTCACTGACCAACCCATCACCCTTTACTGTCAAAACCCGACCCTGGCATTTTTCTTTGTTTAAATACACCTACCCACCCTTCCCCTCTTGGAACCTGTAAAAGCTGGGGGGATGGGGAGATGGCGGGCCAGCGATTAACCCCCCATGATAGAGACGGCTACATGTTGTGCGGAGGGGGGGAAGGTGGCGGGCCAGCGATTATCCCCCCTACCATGATAGAGAGGTCTACATGTTGTGCGCCATGGAATCAATAGAAGCCTCCTCCAGGGGATCGCGGACGTTAAGGTCCTTGGTAAAACCTCTTAGGAGCCTAATTGACGTCATTAATCTTGGATGACAGTCGAACGTGCTGACAGGCATCATAACCATGTGGAGAGGAACCATATCCGTATCCATGCGGGTTGGACTGAAACTTCAACTATGCAGGAACCCATATCCTGTGGGTTGCATAGGCACCAATACCCTGTGGGTCGTAATGGAACCAATACCCTGTGGGTTGCATAGGCACCAATACCCTGTGGGTCGTACAGGCACCAATACCCTGTGGATTGTACAGGAATCAATACCCTGTGGATTGTACAGGAACCAATACCCTGTGGGTTGTACCAGAACCAATACCCTGTGGGTTGTACAGGAACCAATACCCTGTGGGTTGTACCGGAACCAATACCCTGTGGGTTGTACAGGAATCAATACCCTGTGGGTTGTACAGGAACCAATACCCTGTGGATTGTACCGGAACCAATACCCTGTGGGTTGTACCGGAACCAATACCCTGTGGGTTGTACCGGAACCAATACCCTGTGGGTTGTACAGGAATCAATACCCCGTGGGTTGTACCGGACCCAATACCCTTTGGGTTGTACAGGAATCAATACCCTGTGGGTTGTACAGGAATCAATACCCTGTGGGTTGTACCGGAACCAATACCCTGTGGGTTGTACAGGAATCAATACCCTGTGGGTTGTAAATGAATCAATAACCTTAAATCTGCCCACTTTGAGCCTTTGTGTCTCTCAAATCTAAATGATGCAATTCTTCATCGACTCAAACACGTGCACTACTTCATCTAAATCACATGTGTCAAACTCAAGTCCCGCGGGCCACATCCGGCCCGCTGTACAATTATACCAGGCCCGTGAGGTCTTGACCAGCGTACAGTTATATCCAAGTCAACGCTATGATGTTTCCCAAGCACACTTTGCTGAAAAACTGAGCTTACTTCGCGCCGAGTTCGCATGGAGCTTTAGTGACTTTGAAACACAGAAATGTAATTTCCAGCAGTTTCATATCCCATTCGTCATAGACGTGAAAACTGCACCTGTAAATTTGCAGATGGAGTTAATAGAGCTGCAGTGTAAAGGGACACTAAAGGCAACGTACGACACAGTTGGGCCAGCACAGTTTACTGGTTTCACTCCTGAAGAGATGCCCCAGCTTTCTCTACATGCGGCTCGAACCTTGAGCATGTTGGGTAGCACATATCTGTGTGAGCAGCTGTTTTCTGTGCTGAAAATTAACAAAACATCACACAAGAGTCGTCTCACTAAGGAACACTTGCATTCCATTATGAGAATCTCAATGACAGAATGTTGCTCCAACATAACCGAACTTACTTGTTATTGTAGCCAAGAAAATGTGCCAAACATTGAGCTCTGACAAATTGGCATAAGAACGAAAATAGGCATGCTAATGATTTTTAATTAGTAAAACTTTTTTTGTTTTCATTTATGTATAAATGTTTTAAGAAAAGATTAATTTTCCGTTTATTGAATGCTTATCTTGCTCGGCCCGCAATCTTACATGTGATTTGAGTTTTGGCCCGCCGAGCGATTGAGTGTGACCCCCCCTCCCCCACCCCTGATCTAAATGAGTCAATTCTTCATTGAGTAAAACATGTTGACTACTTCTTAATGTTTTTCTTTTCTTCCATTCGCCATCGGTTGCCAATCGCCCGGCGTGTTATTGATGATAACATCTACTTCATCACAGCCTCACGCCGCCATCTTGTCAGGGGACACAACAACCAATGTAAATCAATTATGTCCCGTCATTATTTTCTCATCACGTGACCCATGTCATGGGGACGGCTAGAGTTCTCCCAAAGTCAAATGGCCATTTTATGACACGGTATTGATTTGTGACTGATCTTATTTTAGACCTTAATGATCAAATAAAACTCACACACACTGGAGTGGTTTTAAAACGGTCATCATATCCCCCACTGTACAAGTAATTGTTCGTTGCCGTTCTGTGCTGTGTAAGGCATTGGTGGTTGGTTCGATTATTATATGAGTGATTAGGTGAAAACTTCCATTCTTCACCTATTGTTCAAATAGCACTTATATGAAGTCACTTTGTCATCTACCCTCTCCTAACCACAAGCCCTCTACTACCCACACCTCTCTCCTACACACTCCTCTCTCCTACACACGCCCCTCTACTACCCATACCTCTCTCCTACCCATGCCCCTCTACAACCCACGCCCCTTTACTACCCACGCCCCTTTACTACCCACGCCCCTTTACTACCCACGCCCCTTTACTACCCACGCCTCTCTCCTACCCACCCCCTCTACAACCCACGCCCCTCTACAACCCACGCCCCTCTACAACCCACGCCGCTCTACTACCCACTCCTCTCTCCTACCCACGCCCCTTCACTACCTACGCCCCTTTAGTACCCACGCCTTTCTCCTACCCATGCCCCTCTACCTCCCACTCCTCTGTCCTACCCACGCCCCTTTACTACCCACGCCCCTTTACTACCCACGCCCCTTTACTACCCACGCTTCTTTACTACCCACGCCCCTTTACTACCCACGCCCCCTTACTACCCACGCCCCCTTACTACCCACGCCCCTCTACCTCCCACTCCTCTGTCCTACCCACGCCCCTTTACTACCCACGCCCCCTTACTACCCACGCCCCCTTACTACCCACGCCCCTTTACTACCCACGCCCCTCTACTATTCACTCCTCTCTCCTACCCACGCCCCTTTACTACCCAGGCCCCTTTACTACCCACTCCTCTGTCCTACCCACGCCCCTCTACTAATCAATCCCCATCTACCAACCACTCTCCTCTCCTACCCATGCCCCTCACCTGTCACGTCCTTCTCCTGCCCCCGCCACTCACCTTAACCACGCCCCTATCATCTTCTCTCTGTCTCCCACGTATTTCAAGAGATACATATAAAACTATTTGCAGCACTAGATACACATGATCATATTTTAAATGGCAGACGTAGGTCTAGTGCCCGTATAAACCTGGATCAGGCCCACCGGCCCACCTAATTCTTGTATGCTAACTTAACCCTGGCCCGCATGTCATCCACTGAGGCTAAAACTTACAATTAATGTTATTTAAATGTTTTTGTAATCATCTATACCAGGCCTGCACAACTCAAAATGTAAGGCGGACCGTACTACTTTATGAAAAACGTGTGCAGGCCAAAAGAAAATAGGTCAGGGCTTGCGCGGGCCAAAAGAAAATAGGTCAGGGCTCGCGCGGGCCAAAAGAAAATAGGTCAGGGCTTGCGCGGGCCAAAAGAAAATAGGTCAGGGCTTGCGCGGGCAAAAAGAAAATTGGACTGGGGACATCTATTAAGAAAATAATGAGAATAAAGAATATTTCGTTACTTCGCGGGCCGCAAAATGGGTGCTGGCGAGCCACATGCGGCCCGCGGGACGTATGTTGTGCAGGCCTTATCTATACACAAGTATACTTTTTTTTTCAACTAGACAGCAGGATGTTATTGTAGAACCTATTTTCTTGACCGTAGTCATAGCCTCGTACACCCATAGTGCCGAGTACCAGCCATAATGCCGAGTACCAGCCATAGTGCCGAGTACCAGCCATAGTGCCGAGTACCAGCCATAATGCCGAGTACCAGCCATAGTGCCGAGTACCAGCCATAGTGCCGAGTACCAGCCATAATGCCGAGTACCAGCCATAATGCCCATTGCCAGCCATAATGCCGAGTACCAGCCTTAATGCCGAGTACCAGCCATAATGCCGAGTACCAGCCATAATGCCGAGTACCAGCCATAGTGCTGAGTACCAGCCATAATGCCGAGTACCAGCCATAATGCCGAGTACCAGCCATAATGCCGAGTACCAGCCATAGTGCCGAGTACCAGCCATAATGCCGAGTACCAGCCATAATGCCGATTGCCAGCCATAATGCCGAGTACCAGCCTTAATGCCGAGTACCAGCCATAATGCCGAGTACCAGCCATAATGCCGAGTACCAGCCATAATGCCGAGTACCAGCCATAATGCCGATTGCCAGCGCACAATGTGATCTTGACATCAGTCAGCAGCCAAGAAAGTTCATTACAGTCATTTGCAGTCATATAAAGTCATATGCAATACAAAGCAAACACAATTGAAACATTAAAGAGTAGGCCTAACACAGCCACGGCCGTAAAGGAAAGATTAACCCCAAAGCCGTGCACGGCCGTGAGGGCAATTAAAATATTAATGCCAACGCCAGACAGTACCACAGCCGTCATTGAAATGTTAAAGTTATAAACAGCCAAACAGCCTTCATATAAACAGTCACACGGCTGTCAATCAAATGCTGTCCCCAATGCTGTACGCAGATTACATTTCATAAACTCCTCTTTTTGATTTCTCTATTTAATAAAACCCAACGTCACAGCCATATAACACCTGTACGATGTGTGGTCTAAGCCAATGAAGACCTGACATCACAGCCATATTACACATGTATGGTGTGTGGTCAGAGCCAATGAAGATCTGACATCACAGCCATATCCCACTTGTACAATGTGTGGTCTAAGCCAATGAAGATCTGACACCACAGCCATATAATACCTGTACGATATGCGGTCTAAGCCAATGAAGACCTGACATCACAGCCATATCACACCTGTACGATGTGCGGTCTAAGTCAATGAAGACCTGACATCACAGCCATATCACACCTATACAATGTGCGGTCTAAGCCAATGAAGACCTGACATCAGAGCCATATCCCACCTGTACGATGTGTGGTCTAAGCCAATGAAGACCTGACATCACAGCCATATCACACCTATACAATGTGCGGTCTAAGCCAATGAAGACCTGACATCATAGCCATATCCTACCTATACAGGTACGGTGTGCGGTCTAAGCCAATGAAGACCTGGGATCACAGCCATATCACCCCTGTACAGGTATAGTGTGCGGTCTAAGCCAATGAAGACCTGACATCACAGCCATATCCCACCTTTACGATGTGTGGTCTAAGCCAATGAAGACCTGACATCACAGCCATATCCCACCTGTACGATGTGTGGTCTAAGCCAATGAAGACCTGACATCACTGACATATCACACCTGAACAATGTGTGGTCTAAGCCAATGAAGACCTGATATCACAGCCATATTACACATGTATGGTGTGCGTTCAAAGGCAATGAAGACCTGACATCACAGCCATATCACACCTGTACGATGTGCGGTCTAAGCCAATGAAGACCTGACATCACAGCCATATCACACCTGTAGGATTTGTGGTCTAAGCCAATGAAGACCTGACATCACATCCATATCACACCTGTACGATGTGTGGTCTAAGCCAATGAAGACCTGACATCACAGCCATATCACAACTGTACGATGTGTGGTCTAAGCCAATGAAGACCTGACATCACAGCCATATCACACCTGTACGATGTGCGGTCTAAGCCAATGAAGACCTGACATCACAGCCATATCACACCTGTACGATGTGCGGTCTAAGCCAATGAAGACCTGACATCACAGCCATAACACACCTGTACGATGTGCGGTCTAAGCCAATGAAGACCGGACATCACAGCCATATCACAACTGTAGGATTTGTGGTCTAAGCCAATGAAGACCTGACATCACAGCCATACCACACCTGTACGATGTGTGGTCTAAGCCAATGAAGACCTGACATCACAGCCATATCACACCTGTATGGTGTGCGGTTTCAGCAATTCAAGAAGTCACCGCACCGCCGTATCTTTAGCCAGACAATGAAGCCACGTCCACATTGCCTGGCGGTGGAGCACCCTGCCGTATTAGTGGCCCAGCAAGTTTCCATTAGGCACATAGCTATGTTACTATTTGCCCTACTGTTGACACAGTTCGTCGACATTACTTGGACATTTGTTATAGCCTCTGATGTATATTTGCTCGTTCTATCTCGCAGCACACTCTATTTAGTTTAAAAAATAATCGACGTGGTTTTGATTAGCAGCGGCCCCTTCCTCCACTTCCCCGTCTCCTCCACTCCCCCACCCCCTCTACTCCCCTGCCCCCCCCTTCACCAGCCTCTCCTCTCCCCTCTTCTTCCTTTTTTTTTAAAATAGCTCCAGACAAATCAAGGCTTTTTACGACACTTGCCTGAAATTGTTAAGTTTGAGTAAAAGGTTTGGATGTACAGATGGACTGGGGGTGGAAGGGTTGAGATTGACTGGGGGTGGAAGGGTTGAGATGGACTGGGGGTGGAAGGGTTGAGATTGACTGGGGGTGGAAGGGTTGAGATTGACTGGGGGTGGAAGGGTTGAGATGGACTGGAGGTGGAAGGGTTGAGATGGATTGGATGGAAGGGTTGAGATGGACCGGGTGGAAGGGTTGAGATGGACTGGGG
>CAXITT010000096.1:49758-97550 GCA_964033795.1 Lymnaea stagnalis | reverse complement strand
GGTGGAAGGGTTGGGAGGGAGTGGGGGTGGGAGGGTGGAGATGGGGCGGGTGGGAGGGTTGAGATGGACCGGGTGGAAGGGTTGAGATGGATTGGTGGTGGAAGGGTTGAGATGGACTTGGGGTGGAAGGGTTGAGATGGACTGGGTGGAAGGGTTGAGATGGATTGGATGGAAGGGTTGAGATGGATTGGAGGTGGAAGGGTTGAGATGGACTTGGGGTGGAAGGGTTGAGATGGATTGGGAGTGGAAAGGTTGAGATGGACTGGGGTGGAAGGGTTGAGATGGACTGGAGGTGGAACGGTTGAGAGGAATTGGGGGTGGAAGGGTTGAGATGTACTTGGGTAGAAGGGTTGATTGTCAGTAAATTGTTGTTGGCAGGTTGGTTTGGGTTACATGTATTTACTTTTATCCGATTTTCTATTCGTCCGAAAAAAGTTGGAAGTTGAGAGTGATGCCCTATGGGTTGGGTTGAGAGTGGTGCCCTAATGGGTTGGGTTGAGAGTGGAGCCCTATGGGTTGGGTTAAGAGTGGAGCCCTATAGGTTGGGTTGAGAGTGGTGCCCTATGGGTTGGTTGAGAGTGGTGCCCTATGGGTTGGGTTGAGAGTGGAGCCTATGGGTTGGGTTGGAGGTAGTGCCCTATGGGTTGGGATGAGAGTGGTACGCTCTGGGTTGGGTTGAGAGTGGAGCCCTATCGGTTGGGTTGAGAGTGGAGCTCTATGGGTTGGGTTGAGAGTGGAGCCCTATGGGTTGGGTTGAGAGTGGAGCCCTATGGGTTGGGTTGAGAGTCGCGCCATAAGGGTTGGGTTGAAAGTGGTGCCCTATGGGTTGGGTTGAGAGTGGAGCCCTATGGGTTGGGTTGAGAGTGGAGCCCTTTGGGTTGGGTTGAGAGTGGAACCCTATGGGTTGGGTTAAGAGTGGAGCCCTATGCGTTGGGTTGAGAGTGGAGCCCTATGGGTTGGGTTGAGAGTGGATCCCTATAGGTTGAGTTCAGAGTGGTGCCCTATGGGCTCGGTTGAGAGTGGTACCCTATGGGTTGGGTTGAGAGTGGAGCCCTATGGGTTAGGTTGAGAGTGGAGCCCTATAGGTTGGGTTGAGAGTGGTGCCCTATGGGTTCGGTTGAGAGTGGTACCCTCTGGGTTGGGTTGAGAGTGGAGCCCTATGGGTTGGGTTGAGAGTGGAGCCCTATTGGTTGGGTTGAGAGTAGAGCCCAATGGGTTGGGTTGAGAGTGAAGCCCTACGGGCTTGGTTGAGAGTGGAGCACTATGGGTTGGGTTGAAAGTGGAGCCCTATGGGTTGGGTTGAGAGTGGAGCTCTATGGGTTGGGTTGAGAGTGGAGCCCTATGGATTTGGTTGAAAGTGGTGCCCTTTGTATTCGGTTGAGAGTGGTACACTATGGGTTGGGTTGAAAGTGGTGTCCTATGTGTTGGGTTGAGAGTGGAGCCCTATGGGTTGGGTTGAGAGTGGAGCCCTATGGGTTGGGTTGAGAGTGGAGCCCTATGGGTGGGGTTGAGAGTGGAGCCGTATGGGTTGGGTTGAAAGTGGTGCCCTATGGGTTGGGTTGAGAGTGGAGCCCTATGGGTTGGGTTGAGAGTGGTGCCCTAGGGGTTGGTTTGAGAGTGGAGCCCTATGGGTTGGGTTGAAAGTGGTCCCCTATGGATTTGGTTGAAATCGGTGCCCTATGGAATTGGTTGATAGCGGTGCTCTATAGGTTCGGTTGAGAGTGGTGCCCTATGGATTTGTTTGAGAGTGGTGTCCTTTGGATTTGGTTGAAAGTGGTTCCCCTTGTATTTGGTTGAGAGTGGTGCCCTATGGGTTGGGTTGAGAGTGGTGCCCTATGGATTTGGTTGAGAGTGATGTTATACATTGGACAAGCATCGATTATTCCTGCGCCATCTCCCATAATGACTCACTGTCAAGATATATTACGCCGTACATGTACTTCCCTTGTTTACGTATATCGATATATTTTTTATATATTATATGTTGTTTGTCCCTCCCCCCCCCTTGTTTCGTCCAGGCAGCCCTCCCACCCCACCCCATCTCCGTAAATTTCACCCATTAAAATTAGGAAAATATAGGAACCAAATATCGGAAATATAGGACCCAAATGTCGGAAATATAGGACCCAAATATCGGAAATATAGGAACCAAATATCAGCAATATAGGACCCAAATATCGGAAATATAGGACCCAAATATCAGCAATATAGGAACCAAATATCGGAAATATAGGAACCAAATATCGGAAATATAGGAACCAAATATCGGAAATATAGGAACCAAATATCGGAAATATAGGAACCAAATATCGGAAATATAGGAACCAAATATCAGCAATATAGGACCCAAATATCGGAAATATAGGACCCAAATATCAGCAATATAGGAACCAAATATCAGCAATATAGGAACCAAATATCAGCAATATAGGAACCAAATATCAGCAATATAGGAACCAAATATCGGAAATATAGGAACCAAATATCGGAAATATAGGAACCAAATATCGGAAATATAGGAACCAAATATCGGAAATATAGGAACCAAATATCGGAAATATAGGAACCAAATATCGGAAATATAGGAACCAAATATCGGAAATATAGGAACCTAATATCGGAAATATAGGAACCTAATATCGGAAATATTTGAACCAAATATCGGAAATATAGGAACCAAATATCAGCAATATAGGAACCAAATATCAGCAATATAGGACCCAAATATCAGCAATATAGGAACCAAATATCAGCAATATAGGAACCAAATATCGGAAATATAGGAACCAAATATCAGCAATATAGGACCCAAATATCGGAAATATAGGACCCAAATATCAGCAATATAGGAACCAAATATCAGCAATATAGGAACCAAATATCAGCAATATAGGAACCAAATATCAGCAATATAGGAACCAAATATCAGCAATATAGGAACCAAATATCAGCAATATAGGAACCAAATATCAGCAATATAGGAACCAAATATCAGCAATACAGGAACCAAATATCAGCAATATAGGAACCAAATATCGGAAATATAGGAACCAAATATCAGCAATATAGGAACCAAATATTAGCAATATAGGAACCAAATATCGGAAATATAGGAACCTAATATCGGAAATATAGGAACCTAATATCGGAAATATTTGAACCAATTATCAGAAATATAGGAACCAAATATCGGAAATATTTGAACCAAATATCGGAATTATAGGAACCAAATATCGGAAATATAGGAACCAAATATCGGAAATATAGGAACCAAATATCGGAAATATTTGAACCAAATATCAGCAATATAGGACCCCAATATCAGCAATATAGGAACCAAATATCAGAAATATAGGAACCAAATATCGGAAATATAGGAACCTAATATCAGCAATATAGGAACCAAATATCGGAAATATAGGAACCTAATATCAGCAATATAGGAACCAAATATCAGCAATATAGGAACCAAATATCAGCAATATAGGAACCAAATATCAGCAATATAGGAACCAAATATCGGAAATATAGGAACCTAATATCAGCAATATAGGAACCAAATATCGGAAATATAGGAACCAAATATCAGAAATATAGGAACCAAATATCAGCAATATAGGAACCAAATATCGGAAATATAGGAACCAAATATCGGAAATATAGGAACCTAATATCGGAAATATTTGAACCAAATATCGGAAATATAGGAACCAAATATATGAAATACAGGAACCAAAAATAAAAAATATATCAACCAAATGTCTGAAATATAGGAAACAAATATTGGAAATATGGGAACCTGTTACGTAGAAGACGTGTTTACGTTACTTTCCCCGTATCGTGAACTCTGTTTGACCCCCAAAATTAGGCTGCGTTAATATTGGGCGTGGCCTATTTCCTTTGATCTTGGCCGTTGTTTACTACCACTAAAAACTAAAAATAATTATTAGGTTCTAATAGAATTTTGTTTGAAGCTCGGGGGTGGACAAGAAAGGTAAACAATGTCTAAGTCGTTTTTGGAATGCGTCTTACGCTGCATATGTAAGGGGTTTAGAGAACATTGAGGGACGAGATTCCAATAGATATTTTTCACTTCACGAGACAAGTGTAATATTCTGTGTGTACTCATGTGTGTTTATTCGCATTCATCATTGTACATTATTAATTGGCACATTGTACTAACTGCGTACCGGTACAAGACATCCCATAATCTGTAAGTTGATGATTTGTAATTATATTTCTTTTGTTTTGTAATTATATTAATACTTTATAAATAAATCTTATTAATTGTAACAAGTATTGTTTAGAGTGTCGTATCTTTGATATTGTATTTCTTTATGGTATCGTCCTTTGTGGGGCACTGTTTGAACGAGCTATAAAATTAAAATAAGAGATTAACTTCTCACTATAGAAGGCAGTGCGTTACAGAACCAAATTTTGGAAATATAGCAACGATCGATATATTTGATGCTGTTAAGATATAATTTTTTAAACCGGGATTTCGATTATTATTTATTATTATTTTTGTAACGTACCTTTCCTACAAAATTAATTATGGGGAAAAGTGTGGCCTATACTCGGAACAATATGGAATAAAGTTCAACTTAAAATACTCTGAATTTGTTCTTGCTAAGTATCAAACATTGGCAACATGCTTTCAATTTCTATCCTTCACAAAAATGAGATCAAATTTTTAAGTAGGGCATATAATTGTATTATATCACCACGCTTTATAAGCGTAGTTATTAGTATAATTATTAGTGTAGTTATTAGTATAGTTATTAGTATAGTTATTAGTATAGTTATTAGTATAGTTATTAGTATAGTTATTAGTATAGTTATTAGTATAGTTATTAGTATTGTTATTAGTATAGTTATTAGTATAGTTATTAGTATAGCTATTAGTATAGTTATCTGCCATTCCCGTACAGACCTTTTCTACATAACAGTATTTTTTAATCTTTTTGTATCTTGTGAAAATTGGAAATATTTAGGAAGGTTAATCATTACACTAGCTTTTTTGTCCGACCAGCTTTTGTATGGAATTGTTAGTTTAAAATTTCATTTTTTAATGAAGTAGCTTAGCGAAATAAATAGTTGAAATGAAATTTATAAAGCAACAATACCATTACAGACTTAGATCATTTTAAAATGTCATTACTATTTAGTAACACATTTGAATAAATATTAGTTTAACGTATAAACAATCAAGTCAAGAGACGCCACAATTCTGCTGCTCTCCCATGGAATGTTGAATGTGGCTAATATTAATATAAATTCAGGAGTGTGCCAAAATGCATTTTGAATTTATCCACACGAAAATTCTGGTGAGGGGTTGAAAAAGTCGGCACCTTGTTAACTAACTACAGAAAGCAACACTGGCTGCTATTAATTAAGATGATTTGCTTGATTTGACAAATATGCTATTTTACTTTAATTTTTGTATATATGGTTGGACTATATAGCTGCCAGGGGTGAAACATAGCTGGGCAAAATGCATACCCTCAGGGGCGTCACAGCTGAAATGCAATGGAACACTCCCAAATAGCAGCATAGGCGCCAGTTTCTTTTGACCTGTGCTAAATTAAGGATGAGACTAGCTGTGAAGACGAGACAAGCAGTGGAGACAAGGTGAGCAGTGGTAAAAAATGAGCAGTGGGACAAGATGAGCAGTGGGACAAGGTGAGCAATGGAACAAGATGAGGAGTGTGACAAAATGAGCAGTGGGACAAGGTGAGCAGTGGGACATTATGAGCAGTGGAGACACATTGTTGGATTTGGTTAATCTTGCAGTTATCTTAAGTAGATTTCGCTTGGTGTTTGTGTCCTTTGCTTTTTCCCTCTCCATATTATTATGTAGTTATCCATTAGTATGGGGAGATAAGCACTGGAAAGTGAATCATCTAGTAGCACATGACCAACGTCATCACTAATCTTAACATTGTTGTTTTTAAAATTCATCAATAGACATAAAAAATTAAACAGCTCAACAAATCAACTCTGTTCTAGTTTAATTCAGTCTATAATCTATTTTAATTAAATTAATTGTATCCCGGGATGAGGGAAATGAGATACAAGGGGTGAATCAATGAAATCTCTGGTGAAACAATGAAATCTCTGGTGAATCAATGAAATCTCTAGTGAATCAATGAAATCTCTGGTGAAACAATGAAATCTCTGGTGAATCAATGAAATCTCTGGTGAAACAATGAAATCTCTGGTGAATCAATGAAATCTCTGATGAATCATGTGGTCAAACCCATGAAACAAATTATTTGATGTCAGTTTTCTGATGTTTGTTGTACCCGAACTGAGGCTTGCCCATCAGCTCACCAACTTGTACCCGGTACTGAGGCTTGCACATCAGCTCATCAACTTGTACCCGGTACTGAGGCTTGCCCATCAGCTCACCAACTTGTACCCGGTACTGAGGCTTGCACATCAGCTCACCAACTTGTACCCGGTACTGAGGCTTGCACATCAGCTCACCAACTTGTACCCGGTACTGAGGCTTGCCCATCAGCTCACCAACTTGTACCCGGTACTGAGGCTTGCCCATCAGCTCACCAACTTGTACCCGGTACTGGGGCTTGCCCATCAGCTCACCAACTTGTACCCGGTACTGAGGCTTGCCCATCAGCTCACCAACTTGTACCCGGTACTGAGGCTTGCACCATCAGCTCACCAACTTGTACCCTTTACTGAGGCTTGCCCATCATCTCACCAACTTGTACCCAGTACTGACGCTTGCACATCAGCTCACCAACTTGTACCCGGTACTGAGGCTTGCCCATCAGCTCACCAACTTGTACCCGGTACTGACGCTTGCACATCAGCTCACCAACTTGTACCCGGTACTGAGGCTTGCCCATCAGCTCACCAACTTGTACCCGGTACTGAGGCTTGCCCATCAGCTCACCAACTTGTACCCGGTACTGAGGCTAGCCCATCAGCTCACCAACTTGTACCCGGTACTGAGGCTTGCCCATCATCTCACCAACTTGTACCCGGTACTGAGGCTTGCACATCTGCTCACCAACTTGTACCCGGTACTGAGGCTTGCACATCAGCTCACCAACTTGTACCCGGTACTGAGGCTTGCACATCAGCTCACCAGGCAACCCGTTATAACTACAACGTCAACTCTTCCATTTCTGAAGGTTGTAATCCGCAAGGACAGCATCGCTCTGCAATTGACTGAAAATGGTGCACCTCCCTTTAAAGAAAAAATGTGCCGCCCCGGGCGTACAACCCCCTCCTACACCACTGACTTGTGCGACTTATATTTTCCACTTGATATTGAACAACTGTAGAGTTGTTGAACATTGTAGATTTCATAAGTTAGAGTGATGGCGCCATGTTTGGTTTCTTTTCTATGACTACTTTAAAAAGATCATTGTGTACCTCCTTAGCACCCCCTTCCTTCCGGCTCCCCCCCTCCCCAACTGAAGTCAAGTAGCTAAAAAATGATGATGAAACTATGTGTCAATAGCTAAGGTTAAATGGTTCTCGACAACTGTCAATCATCGTCTCCAACACGCCTACAAACCAATTAGGTCATCCACCCCCTTAGGGGAGTTAACCCCCCACTACAAATATTATGCCCTGTAACTTGATTAAATATAAGGCAATATAAAAGGCAATATATATGCCATGGGCAATAATCGTTGCTAGCCCAGAATCTACATTATTCTGTAATCGTTATTTACTAAGCCGTCCTTGTCAACTCAAGATGTGTACACAGCCAGTACACAATGTACATAAACGTTATAGTAGGCATGGGTAGGAAAATGGAATATATAGGAATGACATAATGTTAGACTGCGTACACTCACCTAGGGTTAGACTGCGTACACTCACCTAGGGTTAGACTGCGCACACTCACCTAGGGTTAGACTGCGTACACTCACCTAGGGCTAGACTGCGTACACTCACCTAGGGTTAGACTGCGTACACTCACATAGGGTTAGACTGCGTACACTCACCTAGGGTTAGACTGCGTACACTCACCTAGGGTTAGACTGCGTGCATTCACCTAGGGTTAGACTGCGTACACTCACCTAGGGTTAGACTGCGTACACTCACCTAGGGGTTAGACTGTGTACACTCACCTAGGGCTACGCCATGTCCACTCACCTTGGGTTCGACTGTGTACTCACCTAGAGTTGACAGGTACACTAACCTAGGGTTAGGCTGTGTACACTCACCTAGCGTTAGACAGTGTACACTCACCTAGGGTTCGACTGTGCACACTCACCTAGAGTTAGACTGCGTACACTAACCTTGGGTAAAACTGTGTGCACTCACCTGGAGTTAAACTGTGTACACTCACCTAGGGTTAGACAGTGTACACTCACCTAGGGTTAGACTGTGTACACTCACCTAGAGTTAGATTGTGTACACTCTTTCCGTATGTCTGACCAAATGGTGCTTAATGCTACAACCAAACGAGAAGTGACCCTCACAATTCAGACGAGCTTTGTCATGTGGGCCATAATGAAGCATGTAGGTGTGTGTTTAATGTCCCACTATTATGTGGACCACTGGTGGATGTATCATGATCACAACGGGGGGGGGGGGGGGGGGGGGGGGAGGGGGCTGAAAGAAAGACAAAGTCTGTCAAAGTGCATGTGTTAAAACAAATTATGCCGATGACTGTCAAACATGGGGGACTTGATTCCTCTCACGTGACCGGATCACGCGGTGTACATCGCCTACCATTGGCGAATCTTCCCAACCGTTTCTGTCCCCCCATTAAGTTTGCCCAGCTCAGTTCTCTGTTGACACAGCGTCAATATTTCTCCTATCCCACAAGGCCCTGGAACTGGGGCATTTGTTGGCCCCCGTCCGTCGATGTATTTATTGAGCCATTATCCAAACTTGGCGGCCCTGGACAAGCAATTTTATTATTATCTTTCATCTTTCTCTCCCTTCCCCGCATCTTTGAACTCATAGGTGTCGTCCATCTCAGTTTTGTCATTACCTCCATTCATTCTCACCACTTTGTCCATTCACAGTCACCGGCGCCATCTTTGCCTAGCCGCGTGTGTGCCAAGGACTGTCACTCCGAGTTTGCTCTAAGCGCCTACATGAACAGTAATCCCCCTTTACTCCCTTTGTTTGACCAGGCAACATTGCTTTTCGTGGGAATCCAATACTTGCTAAAACAAAACACACATCCAGTGCACACATCCAGTGCACACAGACAGTGCACACAGAGTGGCGTGTGGGTGGAGGGGGGAGATCAAGCCTGGGGAAGGGAGGGGCGGGGGCTTGTTGACAAATGTATGGATAGAGGCTTTTACTTTATGTCAACACACCCAGTGTGAAAATAGGCGTCGGGTCCAAATGTTGAACTCACCAAATGTTGCTTTGTCCCACATTTAGATCTCCAGATATTGTTTGAACACATGTATTTGTTTGAACACATGTAATTGTATGTACACATGTAATTGTTTAATCACGCGGGTTTGTGTGTACACATGTATTTGTATGTACACATGTATTTGTACCCATGTATTTGTACAGATGTATTTGATGCTGTTACGCAATGCAGCACCAGCATTTTTGTGACCTGTGTTAGGTCTTTGTCTCCCTTCCCGAAATGCTCCTTGACAGCCTCAGCCTCCTGGTGGGCCCAGTCTCTACAACAGCCTCAGCCTCCTGGTGGGCTCAGTCTCTACAACAGCCTCAGCCTCCTGGTGGGCCCAGTCTCTACAACTGCCTCAGCCTCCTGGTGGGCTCAGTCTCTACAACAGCCTCAGCCTCCTGGTGGGCCCAGTCTCTACAACAGCCTCAGCCTCCTGGTGGGCTCAGTCTCTACAACAGCCTCAGCCTCCTGCTGGGCCCAGTCTCTACAACAGCCTCAGCCTCCTGGTGGCCCCAGTCTCTACAACAACCTCAGCCTCCTGTTGGGCCCAGTCTCTACAACAGCCTCAGCCTCCTGTGGGCTCAGTCTCTACGACAGCCTCAGCCTCCTGGTGGGCTCAGTCTCTACAACAGACTCAGCCTCCAGGTGGGCCCAGTCTCAACAACAGCTTCAGCGGCTGAGGTGGTTATCTCATATCTCATACCAACGAATGACACCCTGGATAAAATACTATTTACAAAATATCTGCCTTAATCAAGGTAACCACTAACAACGATCCAATAAGAACGAACTAGTAACAACGAACCCGTAACAAAGAAACAGCAACATCGAATCAGTAGCAGTGACCCAGTGACAATGAATCAGTGTTATGTAGGACATTTTTCCCGTGCTGTGAACGTTGCTTGACCCCAAATTAGATTCCCAGCAGACGCTGCGTTCGTAGATGACCGGGGCTAGTTCTTTTGATCTGTCGTGTTTACTGCCGATTACCAATTAAACATGGTTAGTTTGTCTCCTAGTATCTTGTGGAACGTTCTCGATTTAACGAGAAACGTAAACAATGTCAAAGGCGTTTCTGGACGCTTCGGTAGAGCTACCATATAAAAAGGGGGTTTCACAGATTCACGGAGATTCAGATTGACAGATATTTTTCACTTGACGAGACAAGTGTTTTTATTCTTTGTGTACTCATATGTGTTTAGTCTCATTCGTCATTGTACATTATTAATTTGCACATTGTACTAACTGTGTACCGGTACAAGATCTACCATACTCTGTAAGTTGATGATTTGTAATTATATTAATACTTAAATAAATCTTATTAATTGTAATTAGCAACTGTTTTGGCTGTCGTATCTTTATGATTGTATTTCTCTATGGTATCGTCCTTTGTTGTGCACTGTTTGAACGAGCCATAACTTAAAACAAGAGATTAATTTCTCACAATAGAAGCCAGGGCGTAACACCGGTAACAACGAACCAGTAACTGCCTTGTATACATAATGCATTCAGCTAAAACAAGATGTTAAGTCAGTTAGAGAAAGCTATTTGATCTGCTTGATTAAAGTATAGGGGTATTTCCGTCACCCCCCCCCTCAACCTTTTCTCTGTTCATCCCTCTCTCTTTCTCTTTCTCGTATAATGTTAGTATGACTTTAACATTCACTCACGCCAGGCATGTCTGCCAAACTCTGGCAGATGGCGCTCTTTGGGCACACACAAATTCTCTTCTAATCTACGTCATACATTCAAACTGCACGCGTCACCCATCACTGCACATCTACACACCTGTTTATGACACCACTGCACACCTACACAACTGTTTATGACACCACTGGACATCTACACAACTGTTTATGATAACCCAGCACATGTGACCAATCGTTAGTAGTTTGGGACAGATTTGTGTGGCCCATGCCAAGTAAAGCTGACCCCGGACTGAGACCGAATTTAGACACCCTCTTCACCCTCTGCCCCCCCCCCCACCTGAAAAAAAGGAATTCCTACACCACTGTTTATGACACCACTGGACAGCTACACAACTGTTTATGATAACCCAGCCCATGTGACCAATCGTTAGTAGTTTGGGACAGATTTGTGGTGCCCATGCCAAGTAAAGCTGACCCCGGACTGAGACCGAATTTAGACACCCTCTTCACCCTCTGCCCCCCCCCCCCAACTGAAAAAAAGGTATGCATTTTAACAAATCTAGCCTTTTAAAATCAAAATAATTATTATTTTGTTAAAAAAACGAAGCAAACTTCACACGACCCTGAAGCTTTGTGTTTAACACAGGACACCTACACAAACTGTTTGGCACAGGTTTGTGACCGTGGCATACCAACAAACATCGAATTCACCAGCTTGACCCCGAGTAAACACCCACTGACCAAAGGTCACGGCACGATGAGTCAGGCGCCGGAAATCGACTTGAAAATCAAACGGGGATCTCAGATGACTACGGCGCATGACTGCGGCGCAGTGAGGAATGTGAAAAGCGTCTCTTTAAACATGGAACCAAACTGTGTCTACACCGGTCATAAGACTCGGGGGGCGGGGGGGGGGGACTTTACATCACCCCCACCTTTCCGCCACCACCACGCTTCACTTAGGGTTATGTCTATATTTACCTACCTATCGATGCTATGTCAAGACACCACCCCACCTCGCCCACCCCACCTACTGCTCCCCCACCTTTAACCCTTGAACGATAAACTGTTACAGGTTCCTGTAATATTTACACAAGAAACCCACAGTCGTGAAATCAACTCGTTTGAGTGAGATAAATTCTTGTTGACAGCATCCTTGTGTCTACACCGGTCTCAAATTAAAACGGTACTGATAAATATTTTCGATCCCTATTTTTTTATTTTTTTTTTATTATGGGCCCGTTCCTAAAATACAAAATCTAATAAACATCTAAAATTGCTTGCCTAGACTGCCTGTCATCTTGTGTTGCTTAACACTTGTCGTTGTGTTGATTCTCCAATGTTTGCCCGAGAGTCAATAAATCGAAATCTCGAGATTTTCAGTGAACACCGGGTGCAAATCTCTCCCGACGCGCAGTTTGGTTGGCGGTGGGCTGTCACGTGACCTTTGAGAACTGGGCGTCTTTTAGGAATTGGTTTACTCTGAGATATCCAAGCATTTAAATTAACAACATACTAGGGATTTTTTTCTGCCTCTCTTTCTCTCTCTCTCTCTCTCTCTCTCTCTCTCTCTCTCTCTCTCTGTAAGCTGCTACCACAGATTTGTAGGAATGTTCGCAAGGTGTCCCTGTGGAAGGGTAAGCTCCCCATATGTTGGTTGTTACATCAACTTATCAACCAAACCTAAGTTGTAACTCACTAGAGAGCACTCGACGGTTGTAACGCTAGGCATATCTGTCTTGTCTAACAGCGAACCATATATTACAGCCTTCAAAGCAGAACTAAAAGGACCATTTAATTCAGCTTAGATTTCAAGGCTTTAAAAAATATAATTAAAAATCTTATCATAAATTATTATTAGGTACCGCTTTGTTTCAAATCAGTGATTCTAATTGTATTTGATACCGGGTACCGTATTTTTGGGTCTATGGCGACAAAAGTGAAAGAACGCAACTCAAGATTCACCTTCAAAATAAAATATATATTTATTACCAGCATTTAGCAACAACAAAAACAACAAAAGTAGGTCTACAGCAGCGGTTCTCAAACCTGTAAGGTCGAATGATCCTTACACAGGGGTCGCCTAAGACCATCGAAAAACATATATTTATGAAGTAGCAACGAAAATAATTTTATGGTCACCACAGTTGATCGTAGAAACAACGGTAGAAATACCAGTAGAAACACCAGCAGAAAAACCGGTAGAAACACCAGTAGAGACACCAGTAGAAACACCGGTAGAATCACCGGCAGAACACCAGCAGAAACTCCAGCAGAAAAGCTGGTAGAAACACCAGTAGAAACACCGGTAGAAACACCCAAACAATGTTGGTATAGACGAAAATAAGAACGACGAGCGATAAGAAAACGCGGAAGAAGACAAAGCCACAAAACAATGGAATAAAATGGAATGGCAGGGACTGGGTTCAATCTGCTCAATCTGGTCACAGCACTGTTAGCAAACACTGCGAGGCGACCATTGACCCAGAGAGATTGCTATGACGTTCTTACAACTGCCGTGTTTACACAGTCCTTTATCACGACTTGGGTTGTTAGAACACTGGTTCATCTGACGTCATATGACTTGGGTTGTTAGACCACTAGTTGATCGGAATTCATATCACTTTGGTTGTTAGACCACTCGCTCATCTGCTTAAAGAAAAAAAAAGACCTGGGTGATTCTCAGCTCTACAACCCTGGTTGCCACATTGCTAAACCGGATGACTCTCAGCTCTTCAACCCCTGTTGCCACACTGCTAACCCGGATGATTCTCAGCTCTACGACCTTGGTTGCCACATTGCTAATCTGGATGATTCTCAGCTCTACTACCCTGGTTGCCACATTTCCAACCCGGAGGATTCTCAGCTCTACAACCCTGGCTGCTACATTGCGAACCCATGTCGATCTGAATAAAACTGCTACGTGAAAATAATCATTTTAATGCGTCCTAAATGAATCAACAAGTTTCTTATTACACCAGACACGTTCTCTTTGAATCTTTACATACCATCAGGGCGTTTTCGTGCGTTTAATACACCTTAGTCTCTTGTCATGTGTTTAACACAGGCTGGTTCATTACCCTTCTCAATTTATTATACGTTAATATGAAATTTATATAAAGAACACAGAATAAAAGAGAGAGAAATAAAAACTCTATTACATTACAGCACAGCCAGGGAAAATGCCATGTAGGACGTGTTTACGTCACACTTTCCCCGTGCCGTGAACTCTGGTTGACCCCACATTAGACGGCGTTCGTATTGGGCGTGGCCTATTTCCTTTCATCTTAGCCGTTGTTTTCCACAACTATCAACTAAAAATAATTAATATAGTCTAATAGAATTTTAGGGAAACTTTGATAATTGACTAGAAAGATAAACAATGTAGAAGACATTTCTAGAAGCGTTGGTTCTACCGACGCATAGATATAAAAGGGGATTCAGAGATTCATCGGGAGAGAGATTCAGAGAGATATTTTTAACTTCACGAGACAAGTGTATTATTCTTTGTGTACTCATTTGTGTTTATTCACATTCATCATTATTAATTTGTACATTGTACTGTGTACCAGTACACGATTTTCCCATACTCTGTAAGTTGATGATTTGTAATTATATTTCTTTTGTTTTGTAATTGTATTAATACTTGAATAAATTTTATTAATTGTAATTAGTACTGTTTTGAGTGTCGTATTTTTGTTAATGTATTTCTCTATGGTATCGTCCTTTGTTAGACACTGTTTAGAACGAGCCAATAACTTAAAATAAGAGATTAATTTCTCATTATAGAAGGCAGTGCGTAACAAAAAGGTAACATCCTCGAAAGATACAAGTCTTAATTTACACACATACATAAACAGAACAACATTTCTTTAAATTAGATCGCGTGAACTGAAAATAAAATTCGATCAAATTTCCGTTCGACCAAACATCCGTTTCGATCAAATTTCCGTTTGATCAACCTTCCGTCGATCAATTTTCCGTCGACGAAATTTCTTTCAAACAAATTTCCGGTAACCCTCTTATGTCTCTCGTTAAGTCTATCGTTACAGTCGACCTTCTTATTTATAGTCAGTGTATCCGAACTTTCCAGAAAAGAAAGTCAAGAAACCAAAGCGTCACTGAGTATGCTCTGCCTCCACGTAGAACCCTCTGAAAATCGTTTAAAAAACCTTCCCAGTCCAGGGAGGTGGGGAGAGGGGTGGCAGACCGTAAATTGGTGACGTCATGGGTATGACAGGGAGACAAGGGATGCACACCACGCATCCACACCACACCTCCACACTAACCTCCACACCGCGCATCCACACCACGCCTCCACACCACGCATCCACACCACGCCTCCACACCACGCCTCCACTATGACAGGGAGACAAGGGATGCACACCACGCATCCACACCACACCTCCACACTAACCTCCACACCGCGCATCCACACCACGCCTCCACACCACGCATCCACACCACGCATCCACACCACGCCTCCACACCACGCATCCACACCACGCATCCACACCACGCCTCCACACCACGCCTCCACACCACGCCTCCACACCACGCCTCCACACCACGCCACGCACGGTACTGAAACTAGGTCAAAATACATGCTATAATTATAACAGAAATTGTATTGTCCGTCATGATATTAGTTTTTTTTTCAAATTTCTTTAAAGAGGGTACCCGAGAATCGTAGGACAGTTAGTCTCGGGTGGGAACCCAGGTACCCGTTGACAGCCATAATGGGGTCTCTACCATTAGCCCTATGTCCATCAAGAAATCTTGGAGAGGGAGATACATTTGTGTTCATTCATGCGCTACAATGAGTAATGGGCAGACAATTACACACCTGTTCAGCAGGTAGTAGCAGTTCTTGACTTCTTGAGGCCCATGGCCATTAAAAATAATTCGACTCTACTTGACTAGAATAGATTAGTGGTCATAGAGTACAAGTCAAAAGAGTACAAGTCATAGTCTTTTATAGATGTAATATCTTTGCCTTAAATAAGTTTGGTGGGAGTTCTTAAATTGTTCACTCTTCACGCTATTTATAGCAAGTCTTGGAGATGTTTTGACACGTGATAACAATTTGTTTGACAAGAGTTATGTACCCTGTTGATAGCAGTCAACCCCCGCCCCCCCAACCCCCCCCCTCCCCCCAACTCCACTGCCTTCCCTTCACTCCTTTTAAATTATTCAAACCAAAAGGCATCTTTTCAGAGTTGCCGGCCTTTCAAGTGACGGCGTGTCCATACGACTTACCGAGTTGTTTGCCCCTTAAAAAAATTACTAATATGTTGACACAGGCGGCACCGTGTGTGTATTTGTTTAGAAATAGGGGATGGGTTCTGGTTGAACTCTGTTAATGTTATAAATTAGATCAGGCAACAACCGTGCCGTACGTTTTTCGGCCCTTTCGATGGAAGTGTTAACAAGTCCACAAAAGTCTCATTGTAAGCCTCAATGTTTCTATGTAACTATTGTTTTAATAAACTATTATTTGTAAAATAAAAATTAATGATAAAAAATGAATGCATCATGCAGTAGACGTTTCACTGTTTATTTTCTGGCATACTTACTTCCAACAGTAACAGTGGCATACTTACTTTCAACAGTAACAGTGGCATACTTACATCCAACAGTAACAGTGGGATACTTACATCCAACAGTAACAGTGGCATACTTACTTTCAACAGTAACAGTGGCATACTTACATCCAACAGTAACAGTGGGATACTTACATCCAACAGTAACAGTGGCATACTTACTTCCAACAGTAACAGTGGCATACTTACTTTCAACAGTAACAGTGGCATACTTACATCCAACAGTAACAGTGGGATACTTACATCCAACAGTAACAGTGGCATACTTACTTCCAGCAGTAACGGTGGCAAAATTACTTCCAACAGTAACAGTGGCATACTTACTTCCAGCAGTAACAGTGGCATACTTACTTCCAGCAGAAACAGTGGCATACTTACTTCCAGCAGTAATAGTGGCATACTTACTTCCAACAGTTACAGTGGCATACTTACTTCCAGCAGTAACAATGACATACTTACTTTCAATAGTAACGGTGGCATACTTACTTTTAACAGTAACAGTGGCATACTTACTTCCAGCAGTAACAGTGGCATACTTACTTCCAGCAGTAACAATGACATACTTACTTTCAATAGTAACGGTGGCATACTTACTTCCAACAGTAACAGTGGCATACTTACTTCCAACAGTAACGGTGGCATACTTACTTCCAGCAGTAACGGTGGCAAAATTACTTCCAACAGTAACAGTGGCATACTTACTTCCAGCAGTAACAGTGGCATACTTACTTCCAGCAGTAACAGTGGCATACTTACTTCCAGCAGTAACAGTGGCATACTTACTTCCAGCAGTAATAGTGGCATACTTACTTCCAACAGTTACAGTGGCATACTTACTTCCAGCAGTAACAGTGACATACTTACTTTCAATAGTAACGGTGGCATACTTACTTCCAGCAGTAACAGTGACATACTTACTTTCAATAGTAACGGTGGCATACTTACTTCCAACAGTAACAGTGGCATACTTACTTCCAACAGTAACAGTGGAATACTTACTTCCAGCAGTAACGGTGGCAAAATTACTTCCAACAGTAACAGTGGCATACTTACTTCCAGCAGTAACAGTGGCATACTTACTTCCAGCAGTAACAGTGGCATACTTACTTCCAGCAGTTACAGTGGCATACTTACTTCCAACAGTTACAGTGGCATACTTACTTCCAGCAGTAACAGTGACATACTTACTTTCAATAGTAACGGTGGCATACTTACTTCCAACAGTAACGGTGGCATACTTACTTCCAACAGTAACAGTCGTTCATGAAGCGATGTCAAAAGGAGGCGACTGATTGCCCATTTCTTTTATTATTGGAATCTGCTGAGCTCTATTTTTTATCGCAGTGATTCCCAGATTGTTCGATTCGCGATTCCCTCAAATTACAGCCAAGCATCGCGGCACCCCTTCACATGCGCACAAAGCTGTTAGAATAATATTTAAAGTAATTGCTTTTAGAGTATAGTTTTAATTTATAATTAAATGGTATCATTGTACATTCAGTACAGTGCTACAATTGTACAGTCAGTACACTGGTATAATTGTACATTCAGTACACTGGCATAATAGTACATTCATTACACTGCTACAAGTGTACATTCAGTACACTAACATAATTGTACATACGTACACTGTTGCAATTTTACTTTTAGTACAAGGTGAGATGCTATGTTGGGTTCATGGGAGATAGTATGTTGTTGAATCAAACAATTGTTGACTACTTAGTATAGCCATGTGCTCTCCACCCTTTTCTTGGAATACCATCTATTTCATCTACCCACAACCAGAATTAGACCCTGAAAGAAACACACGCTGAGAAGGGGGCAGGGCGGAGATTTTTTTTAGTAGATAAAAAGGCGTTGGTAGCGTCATCTAGATGAGAGGGGGAGGGAAGCAGAAATGAGGGATATAAAGGGTGTGGAGGGTTTTGTAGTGAGAATTCTGTAAGTCAGTCGACAGAAACATGTTTGATGAATGACACTCCTGGTTACACTCGTCCGTGGAAGCTGCCAACTTACTTCAGTTTAATGGGATGAACATTGAAAACAAAAAATGAAAATTTTTTGGTTAAATATAAAGAAGCCGCCATCATATCTCTATTAAGTTAGCTGCTGACATGCACCGAATGAATCAGTTGTTTTTGGGGGGTGGGGGTGGCAAAAAGCTGTTTGTCGTCCGAGTGAAGTGACAATGAGAATCTAATCTGATCAAACTATAAATAATATTGAAATTTTAAAATTAAAATAAGAAAAAATGCACATAAATTTTACAGCCCCAGCATCACCTGGCACTTTGTTAGGTGAAATCAAATGGGGTCGTGACCCACAGGTTGAGAGCCCCTGCCCTAATCAATAAACATAACAAAAGGAAAGATATTGCGTTAGTGTGGCTGGTCACTGGCTGGTAGCAGTTTTCATTGTCCTGAGACGATGGATCGGTTTAAAAAATATTAATAATTTATACCATCATCATGGCGATGCAATCATAGCCTTCAGTTAAGCCAATTCCTTCACTTATTAAATGAGTGTGATTGAATTCCAGGACATAAATTAAAATGACATCAAACCCCCCCCACCCCCCCACCCAAAAAAAAAAACAAAAAAAAAAACAACTTAAAAAAAACCCAACAAACTTTGGCTACACAGTATCCTCAACCAGTCAGCAAGTGAAATTATAGCCTTCAGTTAAGCCAATTCCTTCACTTATTAAATGAGTGTGATTGAATTCCAGGACATAAATTAAAATGACATCAAACCCCCCCCCCCCCCCCACCCAAAAAAAAAAACAAAAAAAAAAACAACTTAAAAAAAACCCAACAAACTTTGGCTACACAGTATCCTCAACCAGTCAGCAAGTGAAATGCAATTAGATTGTAAATAGAAAATACCATGGTCATATCCAAAGATATGCATCTTAATAGTAAACACACTTCTCAGAAAGTACATAATTATGTTCAGAGCATAAAGCCGTTTTATTTAGCCATTAATATTCGCACCCATCGCTAGCAAGTTTTCGGTTATTATTGATTCAATTCGGGTAATAAATAAAAAAACAAACAAAAAAAACAGTTATACAGTGCGAGTACTTTTCATCTGTCCCCATTGAATGGAGCACATTATTGACCAGGAGAAGATAACTATTTTGTTTACACCCGAATCCGGATATTTGCTGGGTGGGCTCGTAAATACTCGTCATTTCCGGGTATCTGGGGCAGCAACCGGCCTAGTACTATTGCCTACCAACTCAATCACACACAGGAATGCCTCCCCTCATTGCCTATCACACACAAGGAATGCCTCCCCCTCATTGCCTATCACACACAAGGAATGCCTCCCCTCATTGCCTATCACACACAAGGAATGCCTACCCTCATTGCCTATCACACACAAGGAATGCCTCCCCCTCATTGCCTATCACACACAAGGAATGCCTCCCCTCATTGCCTATCACACACAAGGAATGCCTCCCCTCATTGCCTATCACACACCATGCATCAACATTTAAATAAATTAAAATAAATGAATACATTGGATGCGCCATCATTGTCACAGTTCATCTCATATACACACCATCACATACACACCATCACATACACGCCATCACATACACTCCAACGTCACACACGCTCACTCCCTAGACACATGTACACATCACATACAAACCATCACATACACACATCACATACACACCATCACATACACTCAAACGTCAAACACACTCACACCCTAAGTCACATGAACACACCACATACACACCATGACATACACACATACACACATCACATATACACCATCACAAACACTCCAACGTCACACACACTCACTCCCTAGACACATGAACACACCACATACACACCGTCACATACAGAAATCACATACACTCCAACGTCATACACACTCACTCCCTAGACACATGTACACACCACATACACACCATCACATACACTCCAACGTCACACACACTCACACCCTAGACACATGTAGACATCACATATACACCATCACATACACTCAAACGTCACACTCACTCCCTAGACACATGTACACACCACATACACACCGTCACATATACACATCACATACACACCATCACCTACACTCCAACGTCACACACACTCACATTCTAGACACATGTACACATCACATACACACAATCACATACACTCCAACGTCAAACACACTCACACCCTAGACACATGTACACACCACATACACACCTTCATATACACTCAAACGTCACGCTCACTCCCTAGACACATGTACACACCACATACACACCGTCACATACACACATCAGATACACACCATCACATACACTCCAACGTCACACACACTCACACCCTAGACACATGTACACACCACATACACACCATCACATACACACATCACATACACACCATCACATACACTCCAACGTCACACACACTCACACCCTAGACACATGTACACACCACATACACACCATCACATACACACACCACATACACACCATCACATACACATACACTCAAACGTCACACCCACTCACACCATGTACACACCATCACATACATCCCCATGCTTGCAATCACTCACAGACTCCTCTGTGGAAATGTCGCGTTTTAGACTGCGCCATTATGATGATTAATGTCAATTGTCACAGATTGGCTCCACCAACATTAGGCAGGCTGTGTGTGAACATGAGGTGGGTGACACCTCTGTGGGTAGGGTTGTGGGGGTGGGGGGTGGTAGAATCGCTTTGTTAGGGATGAGAATGGGTGTGTCTTGCGGGTAAACAGCCATTTGGCGAGTCAATATTTAGACGGCAGTGTGTGCTGAGACAGCTCTCGTGTAGAGATAGTGGTCAGTGGTCAGTGGAGAGTGTTGACAAATGGGATACAAGGCTCATGTATTGGAACACGCTGCATAACCAATGAATACATGACCTATCTGATGGAAAAGATAGCCTATCCGATAGAATACATGACCTTTTTGGTGAAATACACGATCTATCTGATGGCTGATGGAATACATGACCTATATGATGGAATACATGACCTGTCTAATGGAATACATGACCTATCTGGTGGAATACATGACCTATTAAATGACCTATTATGGAATACATGACCTATCGAATGAATTAAAGGACATATTATGGAATACATGACCTATCGAATGAATTAAAGGACATATTATGGAATACATGACATATTATGGGATACACGACCAATCGGAGGGAATACATGACCTATCTGATGGATTAATACCTGTGGATTGCATGAAATAATTATATGACCTAATATGGAATGCATGATCTATTGGATGGATTACTTGACCTATCTATTGGAATTCATGACCTATCCGATGGAGCACGCGACCTCTTAAAAGAAACATAACAGCCAACCCAGGTCGCTAATGGATTAACTGGATTACACTATCCCCAGTCGACATGGATTAAACTACAAATCCGTCAAATGGATTTTACCGCCTATCTACAGACAAAGTAGAATAAGTTGTGCAGAGCAAAGACTAAGATAAACACTGGCCTTTATATTACAAATACCAATATTGCTAGTTAATAAAAAAAAAGAAGGCGTTTGTTGAGTGAAAAAGAAGAAAAGGTTCATATCCGGTCAAGACTTCTGGTCTTTGGGGCGTGGCCACTCTGGGTCGGCACGGAACAAGTTGGGGCGCCGAAATGATTTTAAGTTTGCGTGTGTGTGGTGATGGTTGGGAAAGGGGGGGGGTTATCCTAAACAACCCGACACAGGGGAAGGGGTGAAGTAAGGCCTGCTCTAAAAGAAAATGACACTGCCATCTAGGACGTTAAGATTGTGTTGTACTTAGAATTAGAAACAATCCTAAAATGATTTACAACAGTGGGGTTAAGTCCAGAAGACTTTTCGGGACACTTGATAGCAAGTCAACTGTACTCGGGCCGCGTGCCGTTACACCTTGTATTGAATAGAATAAAAAATAAACACACTCTAAATTAATTTTTGGTGCTATGGAAATCGATTACAAGGTGATAGACTATTTCAATGTGTGAAAAACATATTGAAAGAAAAGCATGTCATTTTTCAGTGAACGACGCACCTTTATCCGGTTTAAATTATAAGGGCAATGGTTTAATCTATAGGAAGGGCACTGGTTTAATCTATAGGAAGGGCACTCGTTAAATCTATTGGCAGGGCACTGTTTTCATCTATAGTGCATAAGACTAGGTAAGTTGAATCTACATTACGCTCCGGTAGTTGTACCCTATGCAGGTTGTGATTCACCGCGACCCTCATCCAATGGCATAATTTAAATAAATAAAATGAATACATTTGCCGTGCAGACCCCAGTTTGGGGACCGCTGATATAATTTGTTTCATTTCCATCCCGACACAACCAAAATGGAGGCCGCCAACCGAGGACAAAGAATAACCACTGTTAGTGGTACAGGAAATGTTCATCAGGCAAGCAGACGACCGCTTTTATTGATTTTCACACTGTCCGAACTCAGCGCGGGATTTTAACATGGAAATAAATCTGTATAACGGGTTTATTGGTGGATATAACAGGTTTATAGGTGGATATAACAGGTTTATAGGTGGATATAGCAGGCTCATTGGTGGGTACAACAGGTTTATTAGTGTATAAAACAGGTTTATTGGTGGATTTGGCAGGTTTAAGTTTAATGGTGGATATAACAGGTTTATTAGTGGATATAACAGGCTCATTGGTGTATATACCAGGTTTATAAGTGTATAAAACAGGTTTATTGGTGGATTTGGCAGGTTTAAGTTTAATGGTGGATATAACAGGTTTATTGGTGGATATAACAGGCTCATTGGTGGGTACAACAGGTTTATTAGTGTATAAAACAGGTTTATTGGTGGATTTGGCAGGTTTAAGTTTAATGGTGGATATAACAGGTTTATAGGTGGATATAACAGGCTCATTGGTGGGTACAACAGGTTTATTAGTGTATAAAACAGGTTTATTGGTGGATTTGGCAGGTTTAAGTTTAATGGTGGATATAACAGGTTTATTGGTGGATATAACAGGCTCATTGGTGTATATAACAGGTTTATTGGTGGATATAACAGGTTTAATGGTGGATATAACAGGTCTATTGGTGGAATAACAGGTTTAATGGTGGATATAACAGGTTTATAGGTGGATATAACAGGTTTATTGGTGGATATATCAGGTTTATTATTGGATATAACTTTTCCACGTTAATATAAGATGGGTTTTGTGATGGGTGGTGTCCTATGACCTTTCCATGGTAATAGCAAAATTCAAATTTAAAAAAAAAAAATGAGGGGGGGGGGAGGGTGTTCGTCGTTTAGGGATTATTTTTTGGGGTTTGACTTTTTCACGTTTGTTTAACAGGTTTATTGGTGGATATATCAGGTTTATTTTTGGATATAACTTTTCCACGTTAATATAAGATGGGTTTTGTGATGGGTGGTGTCCTATGACCTTTCCATGGTAATAGCAAAATTCAAATTTAAAAAAAAAAAATGAGGGGGGGGGAGGGTGTTCGTCGTTTAGGGATTATTTTTAGGGGTATGACATTTCCACGTTTGTTAGCACACGGTCTATTTTTAGGGGTATGACTTTTCCAAGTTTGTTAGCACACGGTCTATTTTTAGGGGTATGACTTTTCCTCGTTTGTTAGTAATCGGTATATTTTTAGGGGTATGACTTTTCCACGTTTGTTAGTACACAGTATATTTTAGGGGTATGACTTTTCCAAGTTTGTTAGCACACGGTCTATTTTTAGGGGTATGACTTTTTCACGTTTGTTAGTAATCGGTATATTTTTAGGGGTATGACTTTTCCACGTTTGGTAGTACACGGTATATTTTTAGGGGTGTGACTTTTCCACGTTTGTTAGTACCGTACACGGTCTATTTTTAGGGGTATGACTTTTCCACGTTTGTTAGTAATCGGTATATTTTTAGGGGTATGACTTTTCGACGTTTGTTAGTACCGTACACGGTATATTTTTAGGGGTATGACTTTTCCACATTTGTTAGTAATCGGTATATTTTTAGGGGTATGACTTTTCCACGTTTGTTAGTAATCGGTATATTTTTAGGGGTATGACTTTTCCACGTTTGTTAGTAATCGGTATATTTTTAGGGGTATGACTTTTCCACGTTTGTTAGTAATCGGTATATTTTTAGGGGTATGACTTTTCCACGTTTGTTAGTAATCGGTATATTTTTAGGGGTGTGACTTTTCCACGTTTTTTAGTACCTGTACATTTTTAGGGGTATGACTTTTCCACATTAATACACAAAGATTATGGGAGAATATCTTTTCACTTAATACACGACTTTAAAAATTGTGTGTGTGTGGGAAGGGGAGGGTTTATAACTTGTCCAAATTTATAAAGGACACATTTTTTTCTGAAAGGGGGGGGGGGTAATACAGTAATAAACCGGCATTTTTAAAGCATCCTTTCCTGCCCATGTCATAAGAAGGGGATCGCAATGGTGAATTTCAATAATATACTAACTGAAAGTTCTGACTGTCAAAACATAATTTATAGACTAAGTCAAGACATGTCATGAACAATTCACTTGTCTAAATTTTTGTACACACGTTGAAAATGTAAAGTAGCCAGACCATTTGTGGTACAGAGCTCTCCTGAACTGGCCACTTTATTTGAAATAGTAAATGTGTGTCATGATCATTACTTGACACACACCATCATGGTTGAAAGATATCGCTTATCTTGTCATATTAGAACAGAAAACTTTGTAGCAGACAATATGTTTCACATCACTGAATTTTGTGTAAATGAGCCCTTGACATTAGGAGCTCAGCTCAAAGACAGGTGTCGCAAATGGCTGGCTCAAATATTTTTTTTGATTAACGGAAAGGACAAAAGGGTGGCCAGCTGTTGCATTATCCTTATGACGAGGTGGACAATGTGCGCCCCCCCCCCACCCCTTTATTAAATTGGGCGCCTTTCTTGGTTATCTCTCAATACCCTGACACCTTTAAACTGGCATTACCTTTCATAAACAGACAATTGAAAAGTTAAAAAAATAAAAAATAAATAATAAAAAAATCAAGACAATTTTGATTGGGTTGTTTTAATTGTAAACATTTTTATTATTAATTTTGGAAACTACAGTAGAACATTACGGGACAGACAAGCCGACTAGCACAAGACCACACATTATTATTAGACATTGAAGAAAATGGCATATTGGCATACACAGGCAATGTTCGACATGGCCAGTCTTTTCTTCTCCTTTCTCACACCGTGCCATACAGTCCAACTTGGAGACAGTGAAAAACATCCAGATAATACATTTCTTTACATCATTATTCAACATGTTGAAAAAAAAAAGGATGTGTTTATAAATGTCTCCCCTCCATCAGAAGTCTAGTGCACAAACAATAAATCATATGGTCAAAATTGAATGACATGACACATGGCAGTGACAGCGGAAAGTGAGAACAAAAACAAGGACCTGAACACTAGGTAAAAAAATAGAGAAAAATGTTGTTCATGATCATGGGAGGTTATAAAAAAACAAAACTATCTGGCATTCAATCAACCCAGGAACACAGGCACATGCTACAACAAAAGGTACAATCAGGAGAGCTGTGGGTGGGGGGAGGTGTGGAAATGATATTTATGTGCAACCTGTTACAAGCCTGGCTTTATGGGCAACTCTATTTGTGGGTCCCAGGGGTTTGCCTGCCTTTGTGCTGCAAGTTTTCCTATCAAATGGCTATTGTCTTCACATTTTTAGTTTCATGCATAAATTCTTTAAGTGGAGTCAACTTCAAGATTACCCTATAAAAAAAGTTATTTAAAAATACAAGTGTTTTGGTGTAAAAAAACCAACATAACTTTAACAACCCCCCCCCCCCCCCATTGACTGGCTTGCTTTTTTAATTTTTAAAGTGATATTCCAGGTAGAAGTGTAGAATCTAAATGAATTGTTTGGTGCAGTGTTGCCTAGACAGAGCTGAGTAGATCCTAGAAAAATAAACAGGGACATGCACACATATTGACATTAGTGCTGTTGACAGCAAATCAAGAAACATAAGGGGGTGGGGGTGGTGGTGGTAGAGAGAGAGAGAGAGAGAGAGAGATACACCACTATATAATTTGGTGTCACATTGCCAGTATAGCAATGGACAGCCTTGACCATCCAAATAAAACAACATAAGCTTTGCTAACTTTAGACACAAGTTTCAAACAAGTAGAGATAGATAGAAATAGAGCCAATTATAAAAATTAAATTTTATACATGAAGGTAAAGATAAAGTAAAAGGTTCTCAACCTGTGAGCAAATTAAAAAAAACAAACAAAAAAAAAACCCCCCCAAAACAAACTCTTTTTTCCATCATGTACATGTAAAGGGTATCTGAGAAAGAGGTGAATAACTTATAGCAGAACGCCATAGAAACTAGTCCATGAGAAATACAAGTTACAAAGCCCTTGGTCTAAATCCAAAGTTTTAATCATCCATGGGTATTTGAAAACTTCTCACAATTGATCAAAGGAGTACTGTTTCATTATCATAAATACTGTTATAGCAGCTAATTAGTTTAAAAATTCAGGCCTCCTCTGCTTGAATCTGTCAAATTATGTCATGTTAGGCTTCCAAGTGGTCAAATGACATACTGAATAATTTTTTTACTAGCAAAATTTCCCAGTCCATGCAGATCCTTAACCATTTAATCTCAAAGAGGTCATATGACCTGTCCATTTGTGTGCTCCTGCCCCCCCCCCCCCCAAAACACCCCTATTGAACAAATTGGTGGTTGTTACATTAACAAATCTTTTTTAACTATCTATAAGTAAGAGCAGAGATGATCTCCCTCTTACAGTGAGGAGAGGATACACACATTATGTGTGTTATAAGAAGAAAAAGCTAATAGTTCTATCCATTAAACTTCCTGCTTTATTTTGTTACCACTTGGGGACACCCACCAACAATCAGTTACAGAGAGAGATCAGATTTTAAGGGAACCAAAACAGTGGCTGATTTACATGTTTTTTCTTAATAATACTTTTAACTATTGATAAATTGAAGGGACAAGCTCTTCTAGCAAAAGTAGGTCAAACACCCCCACCTCCCCCCTGTGTGGTTGAGCTTTGAAAAGCTGGGAATCTAACAATAACATGAACCTTTTCAATGTTAATGGCTTTCAACACACAAAATAAGATCATTAGAAATTCAATTCCAATAAAATAAAATAAAAATTAGCAATTAATATAACTCTAGTTAAAAGTTTTAATAATGGATTTTTTTTTTCAAGAAAATTTTTAATATAAAGAAATCTGGATATCTTTAAAGAGCAGACAAGCCTTTTTAATTCTACCATATGTTTATAACTTCAACTCCAAAGTTTCCTTCCTAGCTTGAAGTGAAGTGTTTGAAAGGACTCTTGCTCATGTCCCCCTATCTGCCCTATCAGTGGCCGAGTCTGAACAGGCTGTTTCCCTATCTGGACTCCAAGTGTACACAAACAGAGAAACTCTTCATGTCTTATCAATTTTCAATTGAGTGCACTTAAAAAATATGAGCTTGCCCTCTTTACCCCCTTCAAATAACTCATTCTTTCAAAATATAGTCAAAAACAATAGTCATAAAAACCTAGCAAAGGGCACTGGCTTAAAAAAATAATTGGTGTGTAGTGGTGTGAAACGGAATTTACATCTGGAGACAGAACTTACTTCACCAATGCTCAATAGAGATAGATAACAGAAATTTTAGAACTGATAATATAATATACTCATTGCTAGAAATTATAGGGTTAAGTTCATTTACATTATTTTGTTGGTTCTTCCACATTTGTATAATATCGATATCCAACACTTCCTCCCACTTTTAGTTCTTAGATGGGTAACAATAAAAATATTATTTAAGTACAGTTAGACTTTCATAATTCAGACTCAGACACAACAAATCCGGATTGCCTAGTCAGAAAGAAGAATAGAAATGTGATTTTAAGCCAATGCATTAGCTTTTCTAAACATGACTAAAAACATAAAACTAACTTGTTCATGGGCAACCGCCAAGAAAGTAACCTTACACAAGTCAAATGTCTGACTCATAAATTAATTACATTTACTATTAATTACTATGTGATTAAAACACAGTGCTGTAGGCATATTTTGTAGGCTTTGACTGGTGGAGTTTCTCTTTTGCTTTTCTAGTTTTCCAATAAAATAGTTAATGTAAAAGCTATATTGTAATTTTGATATTTAATTTACTGAAGGACTTAAAAAATATGGATAAGTGGATATTCAGGACAGGGTCAACATCTGGTAGGTCTGGATTACCTCCATATTAAAGTTATAAAAATCCAAGTAGGATGAAACATAAACTAGTATAAACTCATAATCCTCCTCCATATTAAAGTTATAAAAATCCAAGTAGGATGAAACATAAACTAGTATAAACTCATAATCCTCCTCCATATTAAAGTTATAAAAAAAATCCAAGTAGGATGAAACATAAACTAGTATAAACTCATCATCCTCCTCCATAAACTATTTATTGGCAGTATTTCACTAATTTAAATAACTTTTTAAAAAAATCTTGATTTTAAGACAGTAAACACAAGATTTAAAAAATTGGTATGGTAGGGGGATTTCTCTAGCTCTACCATTATTAATTGAGAGTTAATTATTGAAGTTTGCAAATTGGGTTAATAATGCCAACACTTAGGAGAGAAATGAGTATTCTGCTAAGTCTATGTGTTTCAAGTGTTGCCTCATTCATGATAAAGGGTTGGAAATAACAGAGTCAGTGAGCTCCTATCATTCTATTTAGTTTAATTATGATAAAGGATGTCAATGATAAAGGATGTCGATGATAAGGATGTCCATGAGAAAGGATGTCAATGAGAAAGGTTTCAAAGAATGATAGGACATTATTTTGTACAATGAACACACTTATTTAAAATAGCAGTGGGGAAAACCCTGAACTAGGAAATACAGTAAGGCTTGTTGATGAGTTGAAGAAGGAAGGACTTTATGCCATTTCTAATTAAAACCATAAACAAATTTAGCCAATGACAACATTTTGTTGGTCAAGGTTCTCAGAAACATTTGCACAGGGTTGAAACTTGAACCAAAAAAAAAAAAAAAAAAAAAAAACCCTAACAAATTTAGCCAATGACAACATTTTGTTGGTCAAGGTTCTCAGAAACATTTGCACAGGGTTGAAACTTAAACCAAAAAAAAAAAAAAAAAAAAAGTCCCAGGAAGTCAAAAATGAATTATTTGTACCGAAGAACACAATGCAAATAATTCATCTTCACTAAATGGCTACTTACTGCGTACTAAAACAAGCACAGAGAATCGAGGTCAACTCTCTTGGCTGGAATGATCTCTCTTTCATACTTGTATAGCACAGTACAACTAAAACAGAACACTCAGGTTTATCAAGTGATGACATAGTTGTTACACAGAAAAGCACACAGAACACAAACACAATGCAAAGCAACATAAAACTTGCAGCCATTGTTTTGCTTTTCTCTTCTCCCTTACCTACCACATATACATACATTGAAATATTTATAGGATTTTCTTTGTTAAAGCTGTCAGTCGCAGATGACACAACAGATCAGGATGTCACGCAGCACAGTGTTCATCTATTATTATGTCTATATAACATTGGATTATATACACAGCCTTCTTTCAAAGTCCGACATGTCCCTGGCAATATCATTGGAAAAATCAACACATCAGTACAAAACTCAGAAGACCAAAATTGTTTTGAAACACATTACACTCACTGAAAACAAATATTTAAAAAACTTTATTTTTTCCCTCCAAAGTCAATGTGATGAGAAATTCACCGAATTAGAGGCAGTCAATGACAAGAATTAGCCATAGGAAATTCCTGATCCCATTAGGTCATTTCATTTTGTTTGTAGACACCAAAGAGCATAACATTTTTTCTCCAGTACAAAAAAAAATGCTTACTGCCTTGGATTTGTAATCCTAATGAATAAACGGCTTTTAGGAGATGCTGAATGGAACATAAAATATACTATAAATCAGTCACAATTCTGAATCACTGCCAATACAATTGTATGTCAATAACTGTAAGCACATAAAAAAACTCAAAAGACTTTAGCACCCACTATTTGGTATAGATTACAATGTATTGGCAACAGCAAACATTACTCAATTCTTTTAGTAGAAACACAATTTTTTCAGAAATTCTGTGCTGCAAAATCCAACAATGAAAACTTCCAGAGTGTATATTTATACTTGTTTGAACAATTGTAGAGTTTCTCACAGAACAGTAAAACTCATATAATCCACTCCTGAGACCTGTGTTTATGAAACAATAATCCAAATGTCATTTGTTTCATGCTAATCCATACGCAATGAGTTAAAAGTTTAACCCAATGCTCAGAAAAATGGTGGCATCTTTAGTCAACATAATAGTGTGAAGTTGGTAGACAAAGTGCACAGTGAGATGTTGGTAGACAAAGTGCACCAGGAATTATTTTTCTCTGAACTGCAGGGCCCACCAGATACCAACTTAGTAGAGTTAAATGAGGTGCTCAGCAGGCAGTTTAGGAAAACACGTCTTGGAACAAGTTAGATGTCAAAACGTTTGTATTAGAAGATGACTTCATATACAGTGGCCTTCTTGTCTCCTGATCCAGTGACTATATACTTATCATCAGCAGAAATATCACAACTCAGCACTGATGAAGGTTCCTTGGACTGAAATTGTATAGAAAAAAATTGATTAACTTTCTTTACAATGTATAAATAAAAATAATTCTCAAACATAACAATTCAACTAAGCAAGGTACCACGATGATAATTTGAGATAGCTTATGACATGTGCATTCTGTGAGGCCATATATTAACAACTTTGAACATCTCCTGGGTATAAGAATCTCAAGAGCAGCCCAAGCTCTATTATAAGCTCACCTGAAAAATACTTGCACCGTAAGGTGTGCGCCACGCATTGAGCAAATTATCTTTGCCAGTGCTGATGAACCATTCACCACAATAGGCAAATTTGAGAGACAAAACACAGCTCTCATGAAGGTGAAGCTGGTATTTGTCAGGCTTAGAGTGGTGCAGAACTTCTACATTGCTGCTCTCCATGCTGCAGACACAAAGTAAAGATTCACTATTAAATAAGCTAAACAATACCATATTGAGCCCCTGTACATATTCAGTTATAGCTAGAATTTGTAAAATAAACATAGGATAATATGTAGCCAGAGCATTAAAGATTTCACAGGGGAAAGGATGGTAATAATTAACTAATTAGAAATGACATACATTGTACAGCAATAGATAAATTAGAGAAATAACTTACCCTACTGCTAACCATTCTCCTTTTGGACAGTAGCCTAATGAAAATATTTGTGATGAGAAATCGTGCTGCTGTAATTGTCTTCCCTAGAAATTGAAAATTATGATAATAATAAAGAGAAAAATGTATACATTTTTGTCTACATGACAAGTAACAAGAAGAACAAAAGGCATTAATATGCCATGCCTTTTATAGGAATGATATTTCATTACTAAGATTTAGCCAGTAATTTTACTTGAACCGTGATGCTAACATACCTCTCTGAGATCCCAAGATCGTACAGTATTATCCAGACCACCAGTCCAGAGTTTAGTACCATCTGGTGATATGTCAATACAACTAGCGCCATCTGTATGTCCTTGAAATTGTCTGGAAATAGAAAAATTCATATGCTTATAGCGATTTTTGAAACAAACAAAAACACATAAATACACGCTTTTAAAAGGCTGTTGAATCATTGTAAAAACAAAACATTAAATGTATATATTTCCCCACATATAAAAAAACAACAAAAACAATTCATTTTCTGTCGTTATAAGTCATTTCCCAAGTAATTGAGATAAAATTGCAGAGAGCTGTACATTAATTTTTTTAACCCTTTGAGCCCTTGGCCCCTAGTCCTAAAATATCTGTGCCCCTAGGGAATAATTTATTCTAACAAAATGTCATGTCTAATTAGTCTGTTAGTTGTCCATTACTATTAGAAAATGTAGCGCAGGAATAAAATTCTCTTAATTAGTGTGGCATAGTATAATAGGAGAGTCACTTTCAGGGCTAGACCTTGTTGTTTCTTCATTATCCAAACACACATTCCATCACTAGCACTAGTTGAAATCAATCTTAACTATCAATATCTATTTGCATTTTTTTTTTTATAATCCTTTTTCAAAACATAATAATCTTTTGAAATATTTACATTATCATCAACATGCTCATTTTTTTAGCCCTTAAGAGAAAAAAACAACAATTTAGTTATTTTTGTTAAAAATTGTTTGGGTATTTTTGTTAACTCACAAAAACTTGACTAAAACATAGCAAAAATAATGCATCCATGGGCTCGGCAATGAAAGTAACCCTTCGCAAGTAAACTCTTACCCCAGAATTTACAACACGTTTTTATATACAAACAGTCTAAGGTAATGTGAGACCGAAATATCACAAGGTGGGGGTAGGGATTTTTAACACACAAACCGATGAAGCAGGATCATGGGTTCAAAGGTTTAATATAGTACCTGACAAGAGTCTGGTTGTGAAGGTCCCATACTGCTATGTGGCCATCACTGCAGCAACTGAAACATACTTTGGCATCAGGACTGATAGCTAGAGCATAACAGGCCGGAGCACTTGAGGTCAACTCTGCTTTAATTCTTGGAGTAGGCTGGCAAAGATTTGATGGAAAACATTGCAGCAAGGATGTAAACTGATTTGACATTTGAAATAAACAAATGAAATAATTGTGTTGAATAAAATGAAAAGTTTTTAGTAAGTAAGACTCATAACTTACTGACGCCAAGTCCCATATTGACAATGTGCTGGCCTCTCCTCCCACAATCAAGGTCCTGCCATCTTGGAGCAGTTTGATTGATCGAATGTAATTGTCCCGTTGCTGTGAAAGGTAATATTTTATTTTATGATTCTCAGCTGTGTTTAAATGAGTGGTTTCAACAAGCGGATTAGCAATGAATAATAATGAAATGATTACAGGATTTTTTTTTTTTTTAAAGTTGTGGATTTTAATCCAACAAAAATTTTTATAACATTTTCACTCTAACTTTTATTGTGCATAGCAAGAGCCGATGTAATAAACAGTTACAAATGTCTGGGTTAAGACAAACAATAAATAATTTTATTTTTGAGAAATCTCAAACTCTGCCTATGGAAACTGTATTAAAACAAACTTACCAAACAGTCTAACTGGGAGATGGGTGGACTTTTGTTGCCTGGTTGACTGATATCCCAAACTTTGACACATCCCTGAGATAAAATAATTTTTTTAATATATCAGTTATAAAATTATTCTTTTCCCAGACAAGAATGAAATGGTATTATTTGGGGAATAGAAAAATATGTTCCACTCCTCCCCATTTAAGGCAGCAAACAAGATAAAACCACTATTAGTTAAAGACATGATAAATGTCATTGGCACCATCTTTAAAAACAAGCTAATTAGACAAAAAAACAACATAAAATACAGTTCTGTCATGCTACTCATTAAAGCATACCTTTCCACCCGTGTAGACGTGCCGTGTAGGATTACTAACTGTTACTGCACATACAACTTCACCATGATTTAGGGTATTAATTTGACGGGCGTGCCTGGGGATGCCTGGGCCAATTAAAGCATCTGGTGGGAATGGTACCGGCTGCATCTGACCATCACCACTGACATGGAATGAGTAGGCTCTGAAACATAAAGTGTGCTGATTTTGTAGAGAGAGATCCTCGACCGACGAACAACACGCACAGAGTTTCAAAACCATATAAAATGGTTCTTAAAATGACCTTAAAAAGTCTTTTAAAGATTTAAAGAGTGTAACAAATCAAACAATTTGTTCTGTTATTTAACATCAAAGTTAATTTGTTCTGTTATTTAACATCAAAGTTAATTTTAAGAACAAAGCTGTGCTGAAACTTGTTCATATATCAAGTTTAAAGAAATTTTTTTTTTTTTTTAAACAATTTCTTACGGTTTTCCTCCAGGAATGCTGTTGTGTGTTTGCCGCATTGCACTGTGAGATCCATGGGCTTCAAAGCCAACCTATTCATAAAGATGTTAGAATAAATAATTATTATTGGGCAAAAAAATATTATACAGCTGTTTCATTGGCAAACAAAGAGCAAATAAATATTTGAAGCTAAAATTTGATGCAAAATCTCTTTTCAGAAATCATTTAAAAGCTGAACTAAAAATAAATACATTTTTTAAAAATGAAGGTCATCCCTACCACAGGGGGTCTTGGAAAACTGTTCAGACCACTGGCTGCTAACCCATTAGTGAGAGGACCAGCTGAGGTATAGGGAATAGGACTCAGCTCTGATGAGCTCATGTTGGTGCCACTTCGTGGCATAAAAGGATAACCTACAGAAAAGAGAAAAAAACAATTGTAAAATGTACACTTAAAAATTTTAAGTACATAATTTTGGCCCATACGAAATCAATTTAGATCAGAAAACAATTAACCATTCTGGTAAGTTCAATACAACATACTAACTGCATTTTGAGCTTAGTTGACAACTGTAAGGACATAAAGGAAACAGATGTTTAGATCTTTTGGTTTGTAACAGTAAGGACATCAAAGGAAACAGATGTTTAGATCTTTTGGTTTGTAACAGAAAGGACATCAAAGGAACCATGTATCCAAAAGTTTAGAACTAATGTCAGCAGTTTGAAAGAGGTTTGGAGAAAGTTTGACTGCTAAGGGCCTGCATTTCAATTATTGCATTGAGATAACCAGGTATTCCCTACATTACTAATATACTTACCATGTTTAACACCAGCAGATGGACCTGGAGTGGTGCTGCCTGAGCTAGTGGGTGTGGCTGGCTTGGAAACTGGAGTACCAGCCTTTTCATTCTATCAAGAAATGGAAGGAAATGCTCTTAAAAGTATTACAACATCAAAAGAATATAGTATTTATTGTTTTTTTTGTTTTTTTTAATAGACAGCAGCAACATCTAAATCTTGGCATTCAGACCAGGAAATTTTTTTCTCTCTCCCTTTACAATGAAAAAATAGCTAAGCCTAGCTGAAATTCAGGAAATAAATCATTTGCCGTTAGACTTTTTATTTTTAAAAACTAAAAGAATTTCATAACCCTACTAAGCAAAAGAGTGAATTCTGGTTAGATGCAGTGTGCTGACAGGCAAATCCTGTAACCTTGATGTGGCCATAGATTAAAGTTGCCAGGTTATCTGATATATTAATGTATTATTCATAGCATTCTGAGCTGGTTGCTTATGGTCTGCTGTGCTTAGGGAATACAGAAAGTAAAGGATAAAGGAGGTGACCAGGAGGCAGGAATAATCACACACACACCCCAACCCCCTCCCGGGGAATAGAGAAAAGAGATTAATTTAAATATAGTGAAGGAGAAGGTCCATGAGAGTGATTAGAATTAAAATAAGTTGGAACCTGGATGTGAAAAGGATGCTTTAGCATGGTTAACCATTAAATTAAAACTAAAATAATTATCATTTTCTTGCACTTTTATGGCTCCTTGTGAACCAAAGATTTAAAAACTTTGATAGTTCTGGGCACACACAAGTTTCTAGCAATGATATTTTGTAAGCCAGTAACTTTAACATTGGCTGATGGTAACTTTTCTTCATGTTGATGCTTTCAGATTCACAATGCATGGTTAATGAGAAAATATGTCAACATGATTTATGTCAAATGATTCATAATTAGTGGATATATATAGTTTAGAATAAATACATTAATAAGTAGGTAGTTTCAAAATACATTCATACATAAGCATTTCAGAACTTTCAATGGGGAAGTTATTCATTTACAAGCTTTTAAATTTGCAATTGTCCTGTATAAGCATTATAATATGGACAATATGCTTAAAATATTTGATGTGACCAATAAATCTATTCACGTGACTGACGAGCTGTTTTTGTTGCCTTATGCATTCACAAAATAAAAAAGGTTTTAAACACTTTATGCTTAGACCAACTAATCACCAGAAATAACATTCAGACAAATTTGTTACTTTTCCACCTTACAATTTTCACAAAAAGAAATCTATTTTTTGTTAAAACCTTCCATAATACTTGGTAATCTGGTAGAATTATTTGTTGCATCGCCGAATTTTGTAAAAAGGCATTTCTTGGTGCTAAATTTCTTTATTACCATATCCTCCCATTTAAAAAACAAACAAATGAATGGCAACCAGATCAAGGGTTTATTAAAATGTAAAAAATGGATCATTCTGCACTAAGAATTATTACCAATGTACTAATAATTTGTTTTCAAACCTTAGAAATGTACACAAAAGCTACAACAGCATTTTAAGTCATCAATTATATTATAATTTTTTTTTTTTAAAATTATGAAATATTAAAACAAACTCTCAGTTCCTTTTATCAAAAGACAAAGGAGTCTTCTTTCAACAATTACTTTTATCAAAAGGTTTTTAGCTTTTATTTTTTAAGACTGAAGTTGTGCATTGCTCAAATACTTTTAAATTCAAACAATTAAGATTGTCCAACTATCTAAATGAAGAATCATCCAAAAACAACTTTTGCTAAACCTTAACTTTTAATAATTGTCAGTTTTTGAGAACTTCATTCCCTTCCTTTTGCCAAGTCATTTAAAACAATAATAATGTCATGAGACAGGCAGAACATATTAGCATGCATGGTATTATTCAATGCCCATGAATTTTTAAAAAAATTTCCCAGATAGCTCTGATACTTGTGTATAAGGATAACTTTTATACTGATTCAGTCAGTCTTAATGTTTAAAGCAATGTATTAAACCTGCATTGTTTTGTATACAAATCAAACTCTGATTTAACTTAACATTTGCACAGTAGACCAAAGAATCAAACTCTCATCCCAACTTAACATTCACTCAGTATACCAAATAGTTTACTCTGATTTAACTTCACATTTGCACAGTAGACCAAAGAATCAAACTCTCATCCCAACTTAACATTCACTCAGTATACCAAATAGTTTACTCTGATTTAACTTCACATTTGCACAGTAGACCAAAGAATCAAACTCTCATCCCAACTTAACATTCACTCAGTATACCAAATAATCTACTCTGATCCAACAAAACATTTGCACCATATATGAAACAATCATATTAAAAGATTCTCAAAGTAGATGTCAAACGGTCAAAATCTAATCCAACTTAACAATCACATAGCATTTAAAACAATCAAACCCTGAGCATTCATATAAAACAGAGAAAGAAACAAACAGATTAGCACACTAAACTTACTTCTTTTGGTTTAGAGGAAGTGGAACTAGCATGAGAAGAGGCATCACTTCTTGGACTCATTCTGTCTCTATCTCGCTCTTCTTTCTTTAAACTGTCTTTGAGAGCATGTTTTTCCCTGGGTGACATGTCACCATTGGCTGGAGAAGTATTATCCTGACAAGAAAAAATAATAGTGGAATCCATTCAAGTAAAAATAAGTTGAACAAATACATTTACAATTACTGGAATACAATTTCAGCAAATAAATCCATTTGCTAACCTCATCATTAGCTGGCTTACAAATAATTTTTTTCCTGTCAGTTTTTGTATACAAATGCTACATCATAGCCTTTTGTTATAGCAGTAGAAATACAGGAAATTGGCCTGTGTTATTTAGGCAGGGAAATATTTAATTTTCAATTAAAATTCTATATAAAATATTTGTAATTGAGTTCAATTTAAAATTAAATTTGATATGAGATATATTTATTTTCATTAAAACTTGAATTTACTTTGTGGAAAAGTGATATGCCCAAAAGAAATGAATTTTTGAAATATTATTGATTTGTCCAGCGAAATAATTGGTTGTAAACTGAATATTTTCAAATTAATTCAATTTAAAAAGCTTAATGGATGTTTATATTGTATGGATATTTTATTTATGATTTTAATTCATATTAAATTAAAAAAATTGTATTTTTAAAAGATATAATAATTTGTTTGCCCTAATTTCACAAACTATTTTTATTTTCAATTTAAAAACAAACAACTCACATCAACTACTAGATCTTGATCACTTTTTTCCCCGTCACTGTCCTGGAAAGAAAGAAAGTATAAATGCTTTAACTTTGAGATGTTGAGCTAATAAATGTCATTATATATATATATCTTATGGTGTAAAAGGTCAATGCTTCTGAAATCGAATAAGCAGATTTTGTAAATTTTTGTTAACAAGCTTAAAAATGAGGCTTGGATAATCCGAGAAGCACTGATCTAGAACCTAAGTCTAATACATGCAGCACTGATCTAGAACCTAAGTCTAATACATGCAGCACTGATCTAGAACCTAAGTCTAATACATGTTTAAAAAAGAAAATTCATAAAACAAATATCCTAGTTAGTTGTACACACAAACAATACAGGTTTCAAATGCTTCAAATTTGCATACTTAAATAAAAAGGAATGCATGAAGATTGAACTATATTGTTATCCAGTTAGTGTTAGCATTTACATTCAAAGATGATCTATTTCTGTAAAGACCAGAATATGATCTGAGATTGTGTTAGCTTTTACATTCAAAGCTAATCTCTTTATTTCTATCCATGTAAACACCAGAGTATGTATGTCAAGTAAATGAGTGGTCATTTTAAAAAATCAGAGCAGTTAACGGTGAAATTTAAATCTGCAGCGGGTACCTCATTGTAAGTGTATGATTTGCAAATTGTTGATTGCATTAACATCAACTGAATGGCATCATCCTGGGTTGCAAGCACTCAAGTAGTATGTTATATACCGTAATAATATAGTTGTTAATGATTTAATTTTTTATCAATTTCAAAAGTGCTGTTACTGTTGAAGCAATAAACAAACAAATTTATCTAGATATACTGAAGGAACTACCATAGTCTTACATGGAGCACTAAAACCAGACCTTACATTTATGGAAAAAATTGCAAGCACAACATTATTATGTATGCCGCTTAATGATATACACAAAATTTTTATTGCTTCTGAGATGAAATTTAAAAAAAATTCAAATTTTAAAACTTTTAAAACTAAAACAGCTCTACAATAAAAAAAACCACCAATATGCCATTTTAGTACCAGTCATCTTAAATAATTGAGCAAAAGTAAGGGGGAGTTGCACATATCAGTGAAAGGTAAATAATGGAAAACTTGCCGCCTGTATTTATCATGTTGAACATATAGGCAATAGTCAAGGCAGAACTCCACCAACTCTAAAAGCTATTAACAGCTATTTTCTTATTTTTAAAGGTGGCTTTGAATGAAAATGTTATCGAGAGGCACCTTGTCACTTCAAAACGGCTAAAACACCTGAATCATCTAGGGTCTCAAGCCACCGAGGGGCGGGGCTTTGGGAAGGTGTAAATTTGTGCTCAGTACAATTTTGTTACTGCTAATTTGTAAAAATTTTGAGAGTTTATCATTGGATTGGCATTGCAATTGTTTAGAAGAAATTACGATACAAAGTAGCCCGGATTTTATGTTTTGGGATAGTTTCTTCTGGGTTTTGGTTTCTGCATGAAACAGTCTCCATAAAGTATGGCACACTCCCGGGCAGGTGAGACAGTCTAAGAAAGCATGACAGTTTGTGACAGGTGGAGAAGGATGGGCAGTTCTCAAGCTCGCCTTTTCGCCGGGAGCCTTAATGTTCAGAGACTTTGGTCCTAGGCCCAAATGAAGGTGCAGAGAAGAGCAGCAGATACAGCCAGGAAATGACATACTTTTTACAGAATTCACTTTATGGAGCACATCGTATTGATACTTAAGCAATGTAAAGCTTAAATATCTATACACCAACAGAAAAAGGCAAGCAAGAAAGGCTCTACAGAGTTTGATGGAGACAAAGAGAAAGTGGCCATCAGTCTTGAAAATGCTGAAAATATATGTGTTAAGCAAAAAGAAATGGAAATTAATTGTAGCCACAGAATGCCATCCACAGTGCTTTTGGGTGGCTCAGGAGAAACCAAGACTAAATATTATACATCAAATTCTTTTCTTTAGAGCAGTACCCTCCAAATTTTTCTATTTTGGCAGATCTGGGTTATTATCAAATTGTACAGCTGTTTTGTGTTCTAAAAATAGATTACAAAGGCCTCCTCAGATTCTAAGCAATACATCAAAATCTAATGTTGATGCTGGTACAGTTGAGAGGCATTCTCATCTTTAGAAAAACAATTTAAAAAACTATGTTTTCTCCATTTTTGAAATCAGTGTGGCTGAATATAGCCGAACAAATAATTATTTCACAAAATTACATCACACTGCACCTTAGCAAGCAAAACCATTAATTGACTAACATTGTCACTAGGGTGATTATGCTCATATTACTGCTGCTGTGTCTTGCGAGTTTTCTATGAAAACACAAGCCAATTATATGACCCCCACATAGCTAAAACTAATAAAGAAAACTTACTTTAAACAAAAAATGTTAATTGGAAAAACTACAGAAGTTTAATATTTTCAAACAGGTCTCTTAAAATTGTAGTTCTGGCAGGTTTTGGCGTACAATTGAAAAAGACACATCAAAATAGTACATTGTACACTGAAATAGTAAGACAAAACGGGTCCCAACACAGTAAGCCGGGTCCCAACACAGTAAGCCGTATTCAATGAACTCAGTTTTCAGACTAAATTAGAAATAACCCAAAAGTACTTACTGCTGCCTTTTCTTCAGCTCTTCTTTTCTTGGACTGTTCACTAACTTCTGGTGTCCTACTTCTATGCCTAAATTTGTCTCTGTCTAATGGAGAAGCTGAACGTCTCTGTTAAAAATAGTTTTAAGACATATGTATTGCATTAGACTGCATTAAACTATTATAGCTATAAAACAAGCAAAATTATAGTGTATTGTTTTAGAATAACTTTTCTGGCAACTTACTGTCAAGCATCTTCCCCATATACATAAAAGCCTGCCTAGAAGAAAAGCCATAATTTAAAAAGAAATATTTTTATTTTTTTATATTATACAATCCCTTGTAAGAGCTGTTTTTTTTAAAGAGGCAGCCCAGGCAATACTGCCCATAAACACAAAAATGTAGATAACACATGTACCTTGGATCTCTTGAAATTAACCTAACTACACCACCCAAGTTAGAACATTTATTGAATAATTTTTTTAAATAGCCTTGTCTTGTAGAATATCCCATGAATAATTTTAAGACAGTCTTTCACAAGCTTGATGAGGCTTTAAGACGACAATGTTCAAGTTAGTGACAATGTGTCATTATTTTTAATCAAACATCATTAACTTTTGGAATTTGGCATTCAAAAATAATTAAATATTGGCCATTCAATCTAATTATTTACAAGTAATGAACCTGTTCAAATTGGATTTTATTTTAGAAAAATCCAATCCAAGTTGAAAATAAAATGAATATAAATCATTGCAATGATTTGAATTATTATTATTAGTATCTTATAACTAATTGCCCATCATTTAATTAGGCCACTTTATATAAGATTTAACATGTTCCTCTTTAATAAAAAAATTTAAAAAACTTGCTGCTCAATGATTAGTTTAAATCTTTGAAATTTAATATTTGCTTTGTCTTTGTAATTTTCAGCTTAATCATAACCATCCATTTCTTTTTCCAGGTGATTAATAATATTTAATAATAACATGAATAATATACAAACAACCTAATACCAAAACTTACAAACAAAGCTGACCTTTCAAAAATATGAGGATGCAATTGAAGGAGAGCAAAGAGTAAATCAAGGCTGACAGAAAGTAAATCAAGGCTGGCAAAGAGTTAATCAAAGCTAGCAAAGAGTTAATCAAAGCTAGCTAAGAGTAAGACTTTCCTTGCCCTGCTTTTTTAAAGAAAAAAACTTGGGAGATTTAGGAAACTGACACCAGTATGGGGACAGGGCGAGAATGGGGCTGGGGGCGTCCATTAATTAGTCAACAAAATGGGGTGGAAATGTTAGACAGTTGTTGAAAAAAAAAAAAAAAGGGGGGGGGGGAAGGGGTTAGATAAGTTGATGTCAACAATCATGTTTTTTAAATTAAAATGTTAATCTTAAAAATTGACTGATTCTTACATTATTTTAAACAATTCAAGTGTAAATAGTCATATATATTTAGGCTTTTAACAACATAAGAGTTATTTTAATGTGTGTCTGTTTGTGCACTGCAGATGGTTGGTCAGAATGTTAGCACACTTTGTTAGTGCAAGAGAAGTCAAAAGTTGGCATCTCTTCACCTGTCATTTTTCTCTTAATCCGCTCCCTAGAATGATTAACACATTGTACACAGTGTTCAAAAAACAACAACTCATCCCTGTTCAATAACAACTATACGAACTCAAAGAAAGAGAGATTATAGCAATTATTGCTCACACCGACAATACTTCTCACACCACAATACTTCTCACACGACAATACTTCGATTTTAAGTGATGAATGGTTAGATATGGATGATGTTGACTCAGTTCACAAGATGAAAATGAATCAGCTACTATAGACATTGGCCATCAGGAGCATCATTTCAGGTTTTTTTCAGGGGAAGGGAGGGGCAAAACCAAAACTTGGTCGGCTTGTTAAGTTGTTTACTACTGGAGGCCCCACAGTACATTGCAATTTAAATAAAACCAGCAAAATCAGAGGGGGGGGGGGGGGGGTGGCGGCTGGGGCTACCCAAATGATGATGTCCCTGATGCCTATTGTTAGGATACAGCCACACATGGCTACTCCATGGGAAGATAATAGCAGCTAGAAACTATATTATAATTGTTAGCTATACTGACAATAATTATATTTATAGTTCCACAAACAATGATATTTAGTCCTTAACAACCTTTTAATTGATTCTGCATTATAAAATGTAAGTGTAACTTTTTGATTAACAAGCTATACATGTAATAAAATGTTGCCCTACAATTTTATGTGTCATTGAAATCGATGAGCACAAAGTAAATAAAATGTATTTATAAATGTATCTATAATATAATTCTGGGGGGGGGGGGGGGGTGTCAAAAAAAATTGTTGACATAATTAGTGGACGAAACCTATAGTAATTTTATTTTTACTTCACACAGGAACCAGAAATGCCAGGTAATGTTTAGTTGTTAAAAAAAAATAAAAATAACTTTGTTGTTTTAATATTGTCTATGGAGCAAGCCAGGCTTGTGTAAACAAATGAACAAGATGGTAATATATGTTGATGTTTTTTCTTCTTCTTTTCTTAAATGAAGGAATTCTTATAATGCTACTTACATGCTTGTCATCATTTCCTGTGAATAGAAGATGAAAACAATTAGAGACATTATGGAAACCTTCAGTTTTTTTTGTGTGTGGCTCACCATGACTTGTAAATGATACCAAACCTTAGCACAATTAAATATATCTATACAAAACCAAAATACAAATGTGTTCATTGTCATTTTGATGTTCTATTGGATTTTTTTCCCTGTAACTTATGAAATGTAATTTATTTAGGTCATTGCATTATTTTATGTATTGATTTTCTAAAAAAAAAAAAAAAAAAAAAAAAAAAATACAAAAATTTTTATGTATTTATTTTTTAAAAAAAAAAAAAAAAAAGCAATAAATATCTGCTAAAATTTTTTGTAGGCAAAGAATCATTCTTTTAATCATTTCAGAAGATGAGCTTGAAATTTTGCTTTAGTCAAAAAGCTGTCATCTTAAAAAGAGATTTATGGACTTTTATTAGAGATACAAGCCCCAGAGAAATGGATCTATTACTTTCAAGCAATTGGAAGACGTAAGTCTCACTATTGTGAATGGCCAACTGTTAAGAACATGCTTTTGACCAAGCTGTGAGTTTGTTAATACTTAAACTAATTATGTCATCTCAAATTAATGCTTTTTTCAGGTTACTTGGGTGCTCACAATAATTGCTGACATGCACTGACAGACTTTTAGACCAATCACAGGCCGTATTGCTGCAATATGCTAAGTCAGTCGGCCTGTGATTGGTCTAAAACTCTGCCACTACTGCAGAGCAGCATTGTGAGCACCCTAGACTAGCAACACTGACTGAATGACCTATATTAACTTAAGCAAAGCAGCAAGTGCTTACCCTTGTCTTCTCCTTTTAGAGCACCAAGACTTGGTGGCATGGGGAAAGCTCCTTGAGCAAAGCCCAAAAAGCCTGATCCACTAGATACTGGGGGAATAGGGGGTTGGAGCCCAACAGGATGGGGAGTCAGTGGTATGGGAGGGGCATGGGCATGAGGCAAGTGTTGGGCCTGCATCTGTTGCTGAAAAATGAGACAATATCAGCAACTGAAGGATGTCGAAACATTTATAACATAAGAGATGTGCAGCAGATCTACTTTAATCAATGGAAACCACCTCCCCCCAATACCTCATTACCTTTGAATAATGTGTTAAGAATATTAAAATTTAAAAAAAACAAAAACATAATTAAGCAGACTGGTAAAAACTAAGCTAGTCCAACAACATTTTGAAATGTTTCAAAATTGAATGACAACTATTTTCAAAATAGATTATTGAACTAAAGAGTGTTGTGAATCTAGAAATAGTACAATTACTGGTAACAGTCCAAGTTTCAGGAAATTATTTCATGAAGTTATCTTCAAGGACAAAAGACATAATCCCTTTCTTCTTACCCTCACCACCTCCCCTACACACATGGAAAAATTTAGTTTAAAAAATTGAGAAAATTGATCATCACTAGATTCCTCATACACAATTTTAAAATGAATACCAACAAAAATGAAAGAAATTTAAATATTAACTGTGTGACTGCTTAAATATAAAATATGATAATAAATATTAATTTCGAGAAAGAAAAGACTAAGACTTTTTTTTGTATGTAGTTTTAAGGAGAGTGAATTTTCAATTTTTACATTTGAGTTGATGATGTTTGAAACGATCAGACATTCTAATCAAGCTAATAGCTTTTAACAAAGCATCATTGGGCACCCCACGCCCGCCCTCATCGCTCGTCCAAGTAATGAAATAACCTAGTCATGGATTAGGGCCTGTTCTCTCTCCACCCCCCACTTCCTTCTAATCCTGCGGGGGAAACAACGGCCGGGATAATGCCAGCAGGTAGGGGTTAAGAGCGAGGGTGGGTTGGTTCAGTGAGTGGCAGTGCCAGGAAAGAAAGAAACGGGTCGGACTGGGATTCCTAGCAGTAGTGGCCACGGTCGATAGTTGGTCCACCAAACGTTTTGATACTGGATGAAATCTTCTCTCATTACTCTTGAAGTTTAAAGAAGGAATTGTAGTTATGGAAATCATAGCAAGAAATACTAGAATGAGCAAATGAACCGGTGGTAAATACGATAGCTAGTCTGTTATGTTGGGTTTTTGTTGTTTGTGTGTGTGTGTGGGGGGGGGGGTTGTTGTGGTGGTGTTGCATTCACATCTGGTTGAAAATGAACAAAATGAGTTGTGAACGGCACTTAAGATTTTGAAGCCTCAGTGAACACTGCTCTACTCCCCACCAGTGGCGTAGCTTTGCTTTGAGCGATCCCTCAAATAATCTGACGGAGACTGGGGGATGTGTGACGGAGACTGGGGGATGTGTGACGATCGTAGCTAAGAACAGTTTGTCTGATATATTTATATGGGGGGGGGGGAGAGAAGAGAGGCCAACATATTTACCACCCACACCCACTTAATAGATTAGTTATTAACTGTTGCTGTCTTTCAGAAAGGAAAAAAAAACAACTGTAAACAATGTTAATTAAATCTCATCATTTCCAAAGATGAGGACAGAGAAACAAATGCTTCAAACTCTCCCTCGCAAACAAACTCATTTAACTGTCTCTAAAAAACCATTATTGACTAAGCATCATTGAAGCGTCTGATTATGAATAGGCCAGGCGATGAAGGCAACTAGGCCAGGCGATGAAGGCAACTGGGCCTTTCGGAGCCCCAAAAGACCCAGATGGCGCTCAGCGCCGATTTCAGTCCTAATCTATGATTATGAACACTACAGCGATGGATATTACAAGTTGCCTATCGATGGAACAATTAGCCAAATTAATAGGCAAACAGCCAATGGACCATCCAAGTGGCTATGCACCAAATTAATAGGCAAACATCCAATGACCATCTAAGTGGCTATGCACCTATCCATATCTCATAGTCATTGGTTTAAGCTATTTTACAAATATATGTACTATATCAAGGAAGGCAAACTGGCGTCACCGCAGGATAAATTATGCAGCTCACTGGATGTTACATGCCTCCATGTACCAGTGGATGTTACATGCCTCCATGTACCAGTGGATGTTACATGCCTCCATGTACCAGTGGATGTTACATGCCTCCATGTACCAGTGGATGTTACATGCCTCCATGTACCAGCGGATGTTACATGTATCACAAATTTCCTTTCTGTTCATTCTTGTTATAAAGGCACTTTTTGATATTAATGAATTATCACTTTAAAAAAAATGTTACGTCCTAACGATATGTTGTATATCTTGCCGATGGCAAAAGATTGACACGTGATCAAAGGCACGCGAAGCCATTTGGATTGGCCAACCTTGTCTGATACGATAATAAGCACTGTACGTCACGGTCAGTGTACAAAGTTATCAAATCTGAAATTGCTATGCATTAGCATATGATTACAATCTTTGACGAGATATACTGGTCCGTCTTGATGTCATGGAGAGATATGTAGGGCTTTCAGTTTATCCTTGCGAAATCCAACTTCATCTTAATGGAATAATAAATAGCAGATAGTGCCATCAATCGGGAGTCTCATAAGATAAAAACAACAACTCAGTATTAGTCATATAATTTTTTTTGGAGTTTATATATATATATATATATATATATATATATATATATATATATATATATATATATATATATATACACACACACACACATATATATATATATATATATATATATATATATATATATATATATATATATATATATATATATATATACACACACACACACATATATATATATATATATATATATATATATATATATATATATATATATTGAAGGGTGCACATTATTAAACGTGTTCATATCTTGTATATGGAGACTTTGCTTCACTTCATTTCACGGAACTGACTATTTAGTTTGACCTTCCTCAGTAATGCAGAAGTTATCTGCCTTGTGTTTTTGTTTTGTTTGTTTGTTTGCTTACCAATTTTAACAACGGCAAACAAATTAGTCCATATAAAACGATATGTTTTCACACTTACACCTCTC
>CAXITT010000096.1:30267-48357 GCA_964033795.1 Lymnaea stagnalis | reverse complement strand
GGGTAGGGGACGCTGCGGTGTAAGTGGTGTAAACAGAAATGGGGGTTGGGGACGCTGCGGTGTAAGTGGTGTAAACAGAAATGGGGGTAGGGGACGCTGCGGTGTAAGTGGTGTAAACAGAAATGGGGGCGGGTGAGGAAAGCGGGGAGAAAAAAGAAGAAGAGAAAAAACCGTCTGTCCATAATTTTGGAGGGAATTACCAGGGACGTTTTCATGCTAGGGGGCATTGTGAGGCAAAGTTGGAGGCATGAAAACGTTGACCCCTGACCTTTTCCTCTGAGCTTTGTTTGGATAAAAGAAGTTGGGGGTGCTTGCGTGCATGTGTGGTATCTGTCAGTAGAGGAGCCGGAGAGTGATTATCTACACCAGTGCTTTCCATACTGTGTGTCGCCTGCGGGGTGCAGGTGTGTCGCCTGCGGGGTGCAGGAGTGTCGCAAAAATGAATTCACGATTTTTTTTTTTTAAAGGCTTAATAAACCCCACTGGAAACGAATTAAGAAAAATTATAGACCAAATGGTGCAATTGATAAATGACATTAAAGCAGACGTCTTTAATCAAGATTATTAGAAAAAAAAAAAGAACGGGTCAAAATTTAAAAAGCTGATACTGCACACGGTGATATGTTAGGTCTGACGAGGCACGAGGTCGGGTGCTTGTGGTGGTTGGGGGTTTGTCGTATGGACCAATTGAGGGAAATTATGCTTACATTTTTAATATCAAACTTAGCGAAATTAATTGTTTGATCTCATCCAAAACGAAAATTGCATTATCTGAACATTGAACAGTTATAATGCAATAAACACTGAAGCATTCAAAGAAAGGAAGGACATAACAGCGGTTAGTTTGTCATTTAATGGCTATGGGACTGGGAGACAAAATGGTGATTTTGGAGACAAGATGGTGATATAAATGACAATATAGTAATGGGAGACAAGATGGTGATATAGAAGACAAGATAGTGATATGGGAGGCAAGTGGACAATTTAACTACCCCCCCCCCACCTAGTGTGCCGTATCTGTGCCACGATCATATGATCTATATGTATACAAAAATTTGGGGCAACATGAAAAGTTTCTAAAGCACTGGTCTACACTTTGCCTTCAACCCAGCAGTGTACACTGACACGCGTCTCCGGCAACACATGCGTGTTTGAACAATGTTGAGTTAGCTCCACCCTGCCGTAACCCCCACCCACCCCAATCAGCGCTGGTCTAGTTTATTGATTTAGAAATCCATAAACAGTTTGTACTACTTCACCGTACCAGACGGCTGGGCCATGGCTGTTTGCTTGTCTTCCCTCTGCACCTTTCTTGTTTCTCTTTATTCTCAACTCATTTCTTTAGGCATCAAAACTCTCAGGTTTCTCCAGTTCCCTCCCCTCCACAGATTGTGCTCCAAGCCCAGTCTGTAGGGTATCCCCCAACCCAAATCTCATTCTCAAAGATTCATTCTCCTGTTCATGTTGATAATATGCCCCCCTTCACCTCCTCCTGTTTCTTTTAAGATAACGCTGTGTGTATGCGGCTTGTTACAGGACTAGGGGGATGGTCTGCCTTTCAAATACTTGTGTTAAAAACCGAGTGGCAGGGATGTGTAGTCCGTGGGGCATGTTTAAGAGGCAGAGGTGTGTAGTCCGTGGGGCATGTTTAAGAGGCAGAGGTGTGTAGTCCGTGGGGCATGTTTAAGAGGCAGAGGTGTGTAGTCCGTGGGGCATGTTTAAGAGGCAGAGGTGTGTAGTCCGTGGGGCATGTTTGGGGAATGTTTAAGAGGCAGAGGTGTGTAGTCGGTGGGGCATGTTTAAGAGGCAGAGGTGTGTAGTCCGTGGGGCATGTTTAAGAGGCAGAGGTGTGTAGTCCGTGGGGCATGTTTAAGAGGCAGAGATGTGTAGTCCGTGGGGCATGTTTAAGAGGCAGAGATGTGTGCTCAAGATGGCATGTTGGTAAAGAAGAGGTGTTTATCAGAGACCAAGATGGTGTATTTTTGGGGAGGAAAGAAGTTTGGTGAACCGACTATATGACAATGTTGAATCTTTTTCTCCTGCATGCTGTGATGGCGAAGCTGTTACTAGCAATTTCTAGGTCACCCAGAAAATAAAGTCTTAACAATGACTCCCAGTAAAACTAATCCATCTATAATATCCTACTAAAGATGCATAGTAAAAAAAAAAATGAACTGTTAACAGAAATTCACTCTTCTCCCTAACTCTTAATACCATGAAACCATTTTCCAAGAAACAAAGAAAGTAAATGTTGACATACCCCAATGATTGCATTGAGCTCTTGCATGGTCACTTGCTTGGCTCTTTCTACAGCTGCGGCCACTTGTTGCTGGTGCTGTTAAGATAGAAGAAGAATCAGGACATTTAGACAACTAGTTTGGAAGTATGCCAATCACTCCACTGGTCTTAATATTAATGATACATCAAAGCCACCATGCCTGTGTCCAGCACCTGGCTGGTTAAAGGCATCTCTTCTTAAACATGTATGCTATGGTTCATTTTGGGTTGTTCCATGGGCTCCCACAGATTCAGGTTAAAATTGAAGATATTGAAGACACAATGATGTATCTCATTGCAAACATACAAGTTTGGGATTTTAAAAGTTTAAAGATAAGCATAATACCAGACAAATCTCATCTTCTCAAAAATGGCACTTTGAGGGCATATTGATGAAGTCGCATGAGGAGACAATTACAGTTAAAATCGTTTAACATGAAACTTAGGGGACCCAGATATTTTTGTGTTAAACGGTGCATTAAAAAAAAAAATATACTCACCAAAATTACATTTATTTGAACGCATCACACAAGATACACTTTTTACATATCAATTTACTATACATTTTGTACATACATATGTATGTATTAAAAATAATAAAACGAATAAAAATATTAATAAAAACTTAATAAACTAATAATTTTAACTTGTTAAAAATAAAACAAATAAGAGTTATAGATAATTTTTGTGGGGAATAATCAGAATTTTTTTTTTTTTGGCACTATCTTTCTTAGCATCAAATTGTCAATAAATTGTTCGATATGGTCCATTGTATTGTATTGTTTATTTCGAGTGTGCCTTCGTTCACATCAGACACCACCTCATTTTAAAAATTTCAGAACCCTCTATATTCTCGCTGGCAGGTGTATGTAGTTCGCTCATTCTGAGAAGCAAAATCTTTTCGGGTCAAGCGATTTTTTTTTATTGTTGAAAAAAAATATAAAAAATGTATGAATATACCGAGTATTTTGTCAGGACTGCATTATTATTTTGTGTTTACCGATTTTTCATGTTAAGCAACATGTATTTGAAAATGCCAACTGAATGCATAGTTCGCCTAATATTTCCAATATAGCATTCAACAACAGAGAAAGTTTCAAAAACTAACAAAATCCCTTTAAATTTACACCATTGTTAATCCAGTCCTAAGGGAAACTGCCTCCATGTACCAGTCATGTTCATATGTTTCGAAAATGCCTCCATGTACCAGTCATGTCCACATTTTTAGAAACTGCCTCCATGTACCAGTCATGTTCATATGTTCAGAAACTGCCTCCATGTACCAGTCATGTCCACATGTTAAGAAACTGCATCCATGTACCAGTCATATCCACATGTTAAGAAACTGCATCCATGTACCAGTCATGTTCATATGTTTAGAAAATGCCTCTACATACTAGTCATGTCCATATGTTTAGAAAATGCCTCTACATACTATTCATGTCCATATGTTCAGATACTGCATCCATGTACCAGCCATGTTCACATGTTTGAAACTGCCTCAATGTACCAGTCATTTCCACATTTTTAGAAACTGCCACCATGTACCAGTCATGTCCACATGTTTGAAACTGCCTTCATGTACCAGTCATGTTCATATGTTCAGAAACTGCATCCATGTACCAGTCATGTCCATATGTTTAGAAAATGCCTCTACATACTAGTCATGTCCATATGTTTAGAAAATGCCTCTACATACTAGTCATGTCCATATGTTCAGTTACTGGATCCATGTACCAGCCATGTTCACATGTTTGAAACTGCCACCATGTACCAGTCCTGACCATATGTTCAGAAACTGCCTCAATGTACCAGTCATGTCCACATGTTTGAAACTGCCTCAATGTACCAGTCATGTCCATATGTTCAGAAACTGCCTCAATGTACCAGTCATGTCCACATGTTTGAAACTGCCTCAAAATCCCTTTAAATTTACACAATTGTTAATCCAGTCCTAAGGGAAACTGCCTCCATGTACCAGTCATGTTCATATGTTTCGAAAATGCCTCCATGTACCAGTCATGTTCATATATTTCGAAAATGCCTCCATGTACCAGTCATGTTCATATGTTTCGAAAATGCCTCCATGTACCAGTCATGTTCATATGTTTAGAAAATGCCTCTACATACTAGTCATGTCCATATGTTTAGAAAATGCCTCTACATACTAGTCATGTCCATATGTTTAGAAAATGCCTCTACATACTAGTCATGTCCATATCTTCAGATACTGCATCCATGTACCAGCCATGTTCACATGTTTGAAACTGCCTCCATGTACCAGTCATTTCCACAATTTTAGAAACTGCCACCATGTACCAGTCATGTTCATATGTTTGAAACTGCCTTCATGTACCAGTCATGTTCATATGTTCAGAAACTGCATCCATGTACCAGTCATGTCCACATGTTAAGAAACTGCATCCATGTACCAGTCATGTTCATATGTTTAGAAAATGCCTCTACATACTAGTCATGTCCATATGTTTAGAAAATGCCTCTACATACTAGTCATGTCCATATGTTTAGAAAATGCCTCCATGTACCAGTCATTTCCACAGTTTTAGAAACTGCCTCCATGTACCAGTCATTTCCACAGTTTTAGAAACTGCCTCCATGTACCAGTCATTTCCACAGTTTTAGAAACTGCCTCCATGTACCAGTCATGTCCACATTTTTAGAAACTGCCTCAATGTACCAGTCATGTCCACATGTTTGAAACTGCCTCCATGTACCAGTCATTTCCACATTTTTAGAAACTGCCTCAATGTACCAGTCATGTCCACATGTTTGAAACTGCCTCCATGTACCAGTCATTTTCATATGTTTAGAAAATGCCTCCACATACCAGTCATGTTCATATGTTCAGAAACTGCATCCATGTACCAGCCATGTCCACATGTTTATAAACTGCCATGTACCAGTCATGTCCACATATTTAGAAACTGCCTCCATGTACCAGAAACTTAAGTAATTTATTTTACCTGCACCCAAATTTAACAATGTTGTTATGCTGAATAGAATATTTTACATGGCTCTATAGTTTGGTAGCAACTAGAAATGAAGTGCCTTGTTTATCTACTAGGTACAAGTCAGTAATCTTATTGTAATGTTGGTGTATCCGTGTTTAATCACTTTGAATCCACACAAGTCAACATAAAAATATTCGCTAGAAAAGGGAGCTCCACTGTAATGTCAGTCTGTGTGTGCTTCCCTTTGTTATGGAATGAGTGTTTCTTGATTTTTTGGAAGCAAAGGTGAATGGACTACCTTTTACAATTTACTTTTTATGTGTTTTGTGTTTTACATTTTAGCTGTTTTCTTTTAAATATTTTAATTACTTAAAAGAAATGTGTATTGGTATCTTCAATGATGATTTTTTTAAAAGTTGAAAATAACTTCGAACTAGGGTGGGAAAGAAAAGACCATCTGACCAAGGCTTATCAGATAGGTTTTATCTATCAAATTTAATGTATGGAAATATATGTTTAAATAACTTCAAAGGGCAAGGGGATGCAACAAAAATAGTTCTAACAAAATTTGATTAAACTGATAAAAAAGCTTTTAAATTGTTTAGAAGTAAATATGGAGAATGAAGCAAATATGAACCTGAAGTAAATATAAAGACTGAAGTAAATATGAAGAATAAAGTAAATGCGAACACTAAATAAGTAAATATGAAGACTTGGACAAGTAAAATGACATAAATACCACCTTGCTGAAAAACTTCATAAAACCAAAGTGTGGATGCTTGGATCCATATTTTGAAAGAGAATTGGTTTGAAAAGACGTGTGTATCATTTGTTTATTTTGTGGACCAGAGAGGAAAATTACTACATTGAATATATATATTTATATACATGTAACAAGAATATTTAAACCATAAATATTCAAAGCATGCAAAAATCCATTAAAATAACTGACAGTACAAAAAAAAAATACATTAAGATAAGCAACAAAAACAGAACAAAATTTTCAAAGCTTACTTGGCTTTGACTATAAAGGGCCATAGTTCTAAGAACTGAATAAACACAATAGTACATAACCTAAACATCCAAATAAATCATAAATTTGAGCCGACAGATATAAATCTTACCTCTTGGGAAAGGAAAGGAATAACCTGGGCACATATGGCATTCAAACGTTTAGCAATTTCAGTCTGTGGAATAGAAGCAAAGATAGAAGTTATAACATGTCATTGAGCAACTGACAACTTAGAAAACAAAATAATTACATTAAGTGAATTTTCCAATGTCTGTATATTTAGGAATTAATTCGTTTACACTACTTTTCCTTTTGAGAGAAAAAAAACACTAACGAACTATAGCTATAAACTGATTTCATGCAAATTTCAACTGTCATAACATACTGACAATTAGTGACAACTGATCTTTCATGAATTACAGGGGAACATTACTGAAATATTGCATTAATTTTTTTATAAGTAGGATAGTAACCAAATAATATATGTGGCAGTTATGCCTGACTGTCCTAGTACACACTATCTGTGGCAGTTATGCCCAACTGTCCTACTACACTATATCTGTGGCAGTTATGCCCCACTGTCCTACTACACACTATCTGTGGAAGTTATACCAAACTGTCCTACTACACACTATGTGTGACAGTTATGCCCCCTGTCCGACTACACACTATCTGTGGCAGTTATGCCCCACTGTTGTGCCCACTAGGTCAACCTTCAACTAGACCTTACAAAGTTAGACTCATGTATATTTAAAAAAATGAATTTTTGGGATAGGTAGGAGGGTTGGTGTGTTGATAGATAGATAGATAGATAGATGATAGATAGATAGATAGAGAGAGAGACAGAGAGAGAGAGAGAGAGAGAAAAAGAACATGTCTAGAAATCTTTTAAAGTGACTACCCGACTTGGGACACTTAACTAATAAGAACATATGTCTCTATATGTAAAATTTCCACATGAAATAAAGAGTTAAATAATGCAGCAATAATTGTTAACTAAAGTAAGTAGAACAGTTACAATGTAATTAAGATAATACTAAAAAATAAAAATGAATTAAAGATTATTATTTTTAACCAACATTAATACATTCTTTAAATATTTTAATATATTATTCTAAGTCCATGTTCTGTTTTTTTTTGAGGGAGAAAAGTGGTGAGGGGAACAATGTTGCAGTAACTAGCAGACAGCTCATTGATAAATGGGTTAAGGTCACTGAATCCAGATCGATGAAGCCCCGCCAATCTAGCGATACGTGAGAGGCGAAAGGGTCGTCACTTGCTACGTAACGAGTAGCGGGCACTGGTGAGACGGTATGTTGTACGCCCGGAGAATGGCTGTTTTTTGTTGTTTTTTTTTTTTAATAATTCCAAATTCCAAATTTTAATAAAAAAAAAAAGGGGGGGGGTGGTTTTTTTTTTTTTTTTTTTGTCGTTTTGATTGTTAAGAAAGACATATTAAAATTCGATTGGATTCAGTGGTGTAGAAAGGAGAATGGCTGTTTTTTGTTGTTTTTTTTTTTTAATAATTCCAAATTCCAAATTTTAATAAAAAAAAAAAGGGGGGGGGGGTTTTTTTTTTTTTTTTTTTTTTAATAATTTCAAATACAAAAGTTTAAAAAAAAAAAAAAGGGGGGGGGGTGTTCTATTTTTTTTTTAAATTGTTAGTTACACCTTTTGGGCGGGGTGGTTTTTTTTTAACGAAGGGGTGAGAGGGGATGGGTGCCTTCACACGTTCCTATGATGTGTAGGGCTATCTCTATTGGCTGTAGGTAAAAAGTAAGTAGATTCAACGGATGATAAATACTAGTCACAACTAGTGCAATGTTAAATGGGCTCCGTTTGTATCACTAAAACCAAGACTTGAGGGTTGATACTTTTTTCATTATACCGAGACACGTGATAAGAACTGTTGAAATAATACCACCACCACCCCACCCCCCCCCCCCAAAAAAAAATAAATAAAAATAAATATATCAAGCACCTTGCGATTGTCTGACGATAAAACCGATTGCTTGAAGCCATACCACCAAGGCTTGACATTAATCAATGACATTATTCCCGCTTGAATGACTTCAGCATTTTTTTTTAGAGTTTTATGTTTAAACCCGCAAGTGCTTCCTTAAACAAATGAATAAAACGACACACTGATCTAAACTATCGACATGTCCTCTAAACCAGTGGTCCCCAAATGGCGGTCCGTGGACCTTCACCGGCCCGCATGCCTAACGCTGCCGGTCCCCATAACATAAATATTTATCGTCAAATAGAAATAAAAGTATAAAAATAAATCATGCACCGGTCCCTGGTAAAATTTCGAAACTTGTTCACCGGTCCGTTAAACTTAAAAGTTTGGGAACCACTGCTCTAAACTATCGGCCTGGACAATACGGCAACTAGATTCAACGAGCTGAATAAACATTAGGAACATGAGCATATGTAGTAACTACTTTAAGGAGAATGTAAAGAAACTTCACTTGAAACCAGGACCAGATATATATATATTCATTTGTTAAAAGAAGATGAATGGCAATACTAATACTCCCACATCCATATTTAAATTGAATATTTTTTCTAGCGAGTTTTTTAGATCATCAATGTAGCCTTATACACTTTTAGTAAATTACTAGTCAATATACCCGGCGTCGCTCGGGATTGTATTATATATATAAAAAAGAAGCTTTCTAGAGCTTTTTAGCTAACATAAAAATTAAGGGGCCTGTAAAATAAACTTCTTTAAGTTTTTTAAACAAAATTTCTCCTCTAAAAAAACACATTTATAAAATATGATCCCAAAGGCATCCCATTTCCCAATCACCATTGAGATACCTTTACCCAGTATGGGATCCCATCCCCAGTGGTATCCAGTTTCCAATGGTAATCCGATCTCGATGGGATTTTGTTCCTGGTGGGATCCCCATTTGGGCTCCCGATTCCCAGATTAGATACTTCTTCCCGATGAGATCCCATTTCATTTAAGTTAAAAGAGGGGACCAGTGAGGGCTAGGGGTGTGCCGGATCCGTTTTTTCCAACCGGATCCGGATTTTCTTATGCGAAATCCGCCGGATCCGGATTCCGGATTTTGGTACTATTGGTAGATACTTCGGTAAGTCAAGGTGGACTACTACTTTTTGTGTATGGGAATTCGCAATCGGCGCCAAAAAATCCGAGTTTTTAATTTTCCGATGTGTGTGTCTATTTATTATTAAATTAGTACTTTCGATATATATTTGAGTTCCGTTCCATTTGGATAAGTGTCTTACGAGAGACGCCATGTTTCTACGCGTTCGCAGCAGGTTATGCAGCTCGCTCAACCTAATTTCGCCATGGGGTTGGCCACGCCCCCCTTTTTAATGGCGGAAGTTGACGATACTTAGGAAATATTAATTTATTATCACTATTTACATCAAAATAATTGATAACTTGTGTTTCAGAATGCATTTAAAGACATTTAAACTGGAATGTTTTAATTTGAGCTTTAACAACCCGGTAGAATCCATATTATAAATGATCAGAATTTACCGTGTGCAACACGTTGTCATTGGCAACCATTCACAGCCACTTGCATAACTGTATCGTAGTACTACCTCAGAGTTTCATTCATAAGAGTTTGCCGTGTGCAAAAACTATTAAACCATTGGTCAGGGAAAGCTTTAATTAATTATTCATGTGCCAAAGTTGAAAGTTTAAACTAAGTCTAAACAGTATTTTAGTGATAAGGCAGGGAATGCGTTGCCTTATATAAACTATATAGTCATTGCGCATGACGGGATTGGTGGAATGAGATCACAGAATGTGGAGATGCAGTCCATGTTAAAAAATGACAAACCAAGTCGTACTTTAAAAATTCATAACTTTAAAACTACAACAGCTAAAAATATGATTTTGGTGTTATAATTCTTTAAAAAATTACATCTTTTCAACTATGCCATTGGTTTATTTTTACAAAAAGTTTAAATTTTCTTATCAAAGTCCCTACACTATTGGCCACTATTAGCGGTGCTGACTCTAGCCTCTGGTATGTACGGAATATTAAACATTAAACAAGCTCAACGCTCGAAACAATCGATTAATGTATCGTGATCGTGTGAAATTCGGGAAAGAGAATTACTTTTATTTCAGATTATGATCCGGTGAGTCACAAAATCTGGCAAATTCCGAAATCCGGTATATTCCGGATTCCGGAATCCGGTTGTTCCGGATACATGTAAATCCGGCGGAACCGGATTTCACCGGATAGTGCAAAATCCGGCGGAACCGGATTCCGGACCGGGGTCCGGCACACCCCTAGTGAGGGCCCATTCGATAAGTGTACTTTTTTTTTTTAATACTTATGCCTGAGATAAGGAGCCCCATAAAAATCACTCAAATAAATAAAGGATTTAAAATTTAAAAGTTGTCCCTTTAAAATCAGTTAAAAATGACGCAGATCTAGCTTTTTTTAAATTATCAAAATTTCTGGAACATTCCAGACCAGCCTTGAATGGATTAGATAAAATTAATTTTAAAATTTTAATACAGACTATGAAGTGTATTGCTAGCAAGCAATGGTAATGATGAACATGTCTGCCAAATTTGGTCAAGATCCATCAATCCATGTAGAAATGTAGGCAGAATAAATCCACACATTTTTCACACATATATTTATATATATGATATGGTAAGGGTCATGGGACCACATTTTTATAATTATGCATATTTTAAAAGTCATCAAAAAGGAGAGTCAAAATTCCAAAGTCCAAAGAAATAAGAAGTTTCAGAATAAAGAGAGTTTTTACTCCATAGGCATAGGTAAAAATAAGAAAGATTAATTTGTGGGTAAGTGGGTCATTTCTGGGTGATTAAATATAAACACATCTGAATACTCCAATAGCAGAAACTACTTGAGGTACATAATTCATTATATAAATATATATAAACCACTCCTCACCTGTTTATGCATTTCAACATTCAATCCATATGACATCTCATAGTACTGAAAGGAAAGAGAAAATAGTTTTATACAGCATCTGATGGTTTGAATCTTTTGTTTTTATTTATGTAAGCATGACGATTTAAGCAAACCATGAACTACATTTAATTTTTAAAAAAGCAGTTTGGTCACATCTTAGCCGTAATTATTAAACACAGAATGCTAAGCAATACTGGGGCAATTATAAAGACCCAACCTGAAATAACTAGATCAACTTAACTGCTAGAAGTAACATGAAGGGATAATTTAACTTTTAAACTACAACAATACACAGCAGCCCATTAAACATTCAACATGAACAAGTGCGGCAAATAATACAAACCTTAGAAGAAAAGAAAACTAAATAATACATTCAGTTGCAACTTAATTTTTAATCATTCCAGTGGACCATGGTAATTAGGGTACCAAGGTCCCAGTAGGATACCCCCACCCCTTTATTCTCAAAATAATTAACAGCAGATTCCCTGTGGCAGCCATGTGTTTTGCTCTACTACCCATGATTGCACTGGAAAGGCTAAAGGGCTACCAACCGTGAAACTCAAGACTTAATAATAGAACGTAGTTGAACTTAAGCCCCCCTTCCAAAGTTCCAAACTTCCCCCCAACCCCCCCCCCCCCCCAAACATTGCTTACCCTTAGGCGGACAGCCCTTAAGCCTATCAATAAAACATGCTTTAAATGTTATATCCCTTCGATAGGGCTGGAACACCAGCTCTCCTTACTTGCAACACTTCTCCCCCCTCCCCGTTCTCTTCCACTATCTTCATTCAAACCCCCAAAGAAACAACTAATGAGGCTCGCGCATTCCTCTCAGGCAGCCCGCCATTAATCAAATCAGGGAGAGAAGAAGCCCTCACTCAAATTCCCAACCCCTGACATCGATTTCGTGATTTCATCTCATCTTCTTCCTTCATGCTGTTTGAGATCTAACAATCACGTTGGGGAGCCAACGCACCACCATGACACGGGGCTTTGCGAGAGGGGGTAGGGCGAGGCAGGAAGTTGGAGGGGAGGCATTACAAATGTGGGGGGGGGGGGCCGCATGAAAGTTGGGATGGGGCATATAGGGGCCACCAAAACTTCAAATGACAATGCCATAATCCAAGGTTAGTGCCAATAAAAACATATTAAAAGAACAACTTTAATGAATATTACAATGAATGTGAGCAAATATATAAGATACAATAAGATTGTTACTGTTTAAACTCAAATCAAAATGTCTGTATAGCATATGTTTTATAGGAAATTGAAATACAAATCTTTTAGATGATACTTACCATAACATAGTGTCTCTGCATTTCTGTCTTCTCTTGTGCTAATTTTTCACATTCCATTTTTAATCTATTCAAAATAATAGGTGGGAAATATGTTTGTTGTTTTCCAAGTAACAATTATTATAAAACAATAACATTTGACAAAATTATTTAAATGGACTCCAGAACATGAAATACCATTTATTTTAATATTATACTTAATGTTACTTAATAAATCTGCATGAGTCAAACACAAGTCTCCAAATTAATCAAAGGATACATAACTAGTCATCTTACTTAAAATTTTGAGATGGCAAAAGCTATTTAACTATTAACATTAATGATCAATACTAAAATGAGATGGAACTACAAATAAGGTACTTACGTATGATATTGTGCTTGAAGGAAGCTGAACTCTTCTTTAATACGATCACAAGACTCCGCCACAGTAAACTTAAATGGCTGCCCCGGCTGTGGTCCCTACAGGTAAAAATCAATATTTTTATCATAAAATGCACTCATCATATTATTTATTAGATACTTAATATCCACCCCGTTTAGACTCCCAACATGTTAGGTCTAGAATTACTTCACAATTGTGTATAATGTATTAAGAAACTGATATTGCAATTTAGAGGACCGGAAACTGGCTAGTTTATGGTTGAAAACTAGTATAACATAGATGTCATTAATTTCATTTAATACATATTGTGTTTGGAGTATGAGTAACATTACTCATTGTAAATCAATTATGCCATAAATTCATCAAATTTATCATTCATTCTGATCTAGCAACCATTTAGGAATGTGCTGGTCTTCCCTAACTAGTTGTTCTTTCAAGTTAAGAAAAGTTTTTAAAATAGCATTTTATTTTAATGATATACAAATGTAGTGTTCATTTAAAATGTATGGTATCTAACTAACCATGGGCCCTTCTGGCATCACGACATGGGGTTTTCATGCTTTACATTAACTTTATATACATTTTGTAAATAATTCTTATACTCTTACTTGTTAACAGAACAAAATTCTTGAAGTTAAACATTATACCATCATAATCTTGACTTTTAAATTATGGCTATGGCATTGATTTTTTAACTCAGTAAGTTTTAAAAAAATAGTGTAGGCCCTGCATAAACTGCATTAATTAAATTTGCTAGGGCCAGTTTCAGGAGGCCTCAAATATAATAGTAATAGTATAGGCCTGTACCCATAGGAAAAGGAGATTACGTAGCCTCCCCAACCAAGCAAATAACAAAAGTATAAGGAATATTGGTTACATTTGCTTTGGCCTTGGCCCTAAATAAGAATTAGGTGAATAATTGACTTCATGAATTTCTGATAATCTGGAAAAAGTAACAATACAAAGACTGCTTTTTACACAGAATGACTAGCTACAACTCGGAAACACTTCTTTCCTAAAATTAATTAGTCTAAATACCCATATTATTTGAGCAAAATGTAAACAATGTGAATATTATCAGAACATCAATTGAATTAATTTATCTGTCTACTTGTTTCCTATTTTAAATACTTAGTACTTAGTACTTGGCTTAGCCTTTAGTTCGACTTATCACAGCCATAATATATCCTCTTCAAATTATTGTAGAAGACTAAGTTTGAACTTCAAAAAAAGAAGTTCTTAAAATAATAGGTAGTTAAGTGTTTATAGTAAGTAGTCATTTTCAGACATTGATTGAACAAAATTATATTTGGTTTTTACCTAGACCTAAATGTTTTATTAAATTAAGATCAGTCGACCTAAAAATATCTACTGATTTAAATTAATACTATCATCATTGTAATTGTAGTAATACAACTCATATTACGTTACGGGTTACGTAACTTTTGTTTACATAAAAACATACATTACATTAAAGTCGCGTGCGAGTTGGGAGATATAGCCTAATATAGGTCAACATCCATCACCAATGTCCACAATCGTCAATTATTCAAATTTAATGTTGAATGAGAAAGTGGAAATGGTTGTTACAAATTTACTTAAAACCCCATTAATAAACTAGTTTTTTGTGTTTTTTTTTAACCCAGGCTATACCATGTCGTCATATTGGCTGAGAATGGGGTTAGGATCTACATTCTACATCATTCAATCGGCCTTACTGGATGTCACCTTCCTATTTCTCTAGAGTCTAGACTAAAGACCGCCATTTAACACAGTAACAGGTCACGAAAAGTGAGAAGCGCCAGGCTACGTAATTTAAAGATGGTATATGGTTATGGATACAGTTTTTAGCATTAGCAAATGATGCTGTTAATAATTTAATGTGTTAATGTTAAGTAAGTACGTCGATGTATGAAATTAAATAATTGAGTTGACGACAATGAATAACTAAGCACTAACATGACTAAACAAGCGGACTTTTTTTGTTTAAGTTTGGAGTTTGTACTCACCGGATGTCGATTCGGATACATGTTGGCACGTTTGGCAAAGTACAAATCAATTTTCAAGCAGCAGTATGGGGGTCAAATGAAAAACACTGTTAAAGAATCCTTAACGAATAAAATTACACAAAGCCGGTTCCACCACTCGATTTCCCATCGTTCCAGTGGAAAAAACCTCTACTCACAAGCACGTAGTTAAAATAAAATCCCGCCAAGAATGGTTTTGTGAACACCAGACCAAACCGAAGAGGAGGAGATGACTCACTCAGCTGATACTACTCCAAAATCAGAGTGAATAATGTATATCCTGCATCAACGAATTTAGAAAACACAATTTTATCACAAAAGTATAGACAGCAACTACCCACAAATAACTAATTGAAGAAAGAACGAATGTACACCAGTTTCCGAAAAAAAAAGGAAAGAAAATATGATCCGTGAGAACAAGTTGCCCCAACCACACACTTGCGCGGAATACAACACGCCACACGGCGTATTAGCTCGCGGGAACAATGGAAAGGGCAAACAGCTCTGTCATCTAATCTCGACGCTGATTGGCTACATCCCTCTAAAGTCACTGAGAACTTTTCCAACGTGGGCTCATTAAATATGCGCAGCAGTTAACCAATGAAAATGTAGTCCTCAAAGTAAAAAGCGTGAAATTTCGCCCCTTGAGGTTGTAGGCACGGTACACACTGATTGGTCCCGCCTACTACATTAATTTTGTAAACAGGGCATCGATCGCTTAAAAAGAGAGAACGCAGAAACTACGTTGTACTCGCTGCGTAGAACGAAAACAGTGGATACATTTCGTGATGCATGTGCTCTCCCTGCACTCCACAGGTGCCTTGACATTTTAACAAGACCGTTTTATTTATAATTAATTCGTTTTAATTATTGTTAGCGATGACTTTTTTTTCTGTTGCTCTCCAGTACAGTCAGTAGGCTTAGTGTGGACCAAATTTATTTTGGAAAACTATTAAAATGTAGATTTTACAATAAACACTAGGCTATAACTATACCGATATCATATTATATTCATATATTACATCAACAAAACAACCTTTGGTTAATTTATTATATATTATGTTAAAACAATATATGTTGAAGCTGGAATCATTGCATGTGTGTCCATTACCACGATCGTTTTTTTAATCTAATCTCTTACAAGACTGGACACCTGCTGATATATTTTCTATTTTAATTTTAAATCATTCATGTCATGGCTCGGGAAGAAACTGCTACCTTACCCAGTCTTATCTTAGCTATGATTATATGAAGACAGGAAATATATGGGACATTTTTATGTTATTATTACAATTACAATATAAACATGTGGGAAAATTTATAAAGTCCCAATAATTTCCTTTTAAACAAGTATACATATAATTGTGATTTAAAGTGCTCTATAGACTATAGATACTGTTTTAAAAACTGGACTGCCTCGGGCTCGGTGAAAATGCAGATGCTGATTGTGAAATGCCAAGTGCATTTATGGGAGCTGCCAGCAAGGTCTAGTACGCAGAAGTCAAAACTAGTGAGAAACATTACAGTTACAGCAGTAAAATAATGAGATGAAACTACAGTACAGCTTGTTCTCGTAATTATTTACATACGTTTAAATAGATATAAGAACTAAACCCCTCCTGCCATGGCCTTCCGTCAAAAGATAAATATTATACAAAATAATGTTTGCATTTCTGTCTGTGAACTAATATTTGTCGAGCTGTCGCAAAAGATTGAATCAACAATGCCGTATCAAAGGCAGATCGGGTTTACTAATAATTCAGAGGAGGCGGTCAATAGGGAGAGCAAACATGGCGATTATCTTAGCCAACAGCACGCGCGATTGTCTAAACAGCCGTTCGCATTGATTGCCGTGAAGTGTGCCCCCCTCCTTCCCCACACTGACACAAAAGAGACGCAGTAGTACGCATCTACACAAGGGTGCTAGTGTTCACGCAGTTTTAATATATTTGAATGTTCTAGTTTCTTAATTTATCTAGTCATTTATTTATTTCGATTTCAAAACTAAACAATTTGGTGCGTTTAGGATAACGCGCAATGTATTTCACATGACTAGTGATAAGTTGTTTTTTTTTTTTTTAACATTCGTGGCATGATGCATACGACATTAAAAATAACACGTAAAATAACATTTTATATATTGGAATAGTGGTGCTTGGTGACTATTGACAAAGCTAGCAATGCCCTTAAGTTTTTATTGACATCCCCCAGGGCGACAAACTCCATTTCATGAGCATATTTTTTAGATGTTTGTAAACTCCGACCCCCCCCCCCCCTGTTTATTTTTTTAAAAAAATTGTGTTTGTTATCAAATAAACATTCGTAAATAAATGTCCATTATGATATCAAATATGTTATTTCTAAAATACTATTATTAATATCCGTTCCGCGATGTGCTGGGATCTCAGCAGGTTGAGCTTGGTTGGGGCTACATAGGAGTTGCGCAGATGTTTACAATCAATGCGCTGTTGATCACTCAGGGCCCCAAGGTCATTAGGATGTTCGGTGGTGAAGGGGGTTTAATTAAGCATGGCTATGTAAAATAAGGTTGTCTAACCTTTGGGGAAAGTTTACTTGTAAATATGGTTACACACAAAGTACATGTAAGAGTAAGTGTGATTAAACACACGTACATGTAAGGATGGTTGCAATTACACACAAAGTAATTAAGTAAGGGCATAAAAGAGTTATATTTAAAATATAAAAACAAAATTAAGAAAACATGAAAAATTGGGAAGTTCATGTTTTTTGGCTGGTATGGGTTTCAAATTCTATTTTTATCAACCATCTTATCCAATATTAGGAAATCGAAGTAAAGGACGTCATAGTCATGCATTAAGGTCCATCCTACCCTATCACAGTTGGGGTGGAAGGGGTGGTCCGCCCCAGGAGGCACTTTGCTTTCATTATTTGGAAGTGTGATATTTTCGACTAACTGTATTTCTCCCCCCCCCACCCTATTTTGAAAGGATTTGGGGGGGGGGGTGGGGTCTAAAGTATCGGCTCACCCCGGCACTAACCCTAGCTATGCCACTGATCCTACAATCCTGTTATGACATGTGTTTTACATGTTTTACATGTTTTGTAGTAAAGGGGGGGGGAGGGCGGGACGCAATGTTAGGTGGTGCGGGAGGCAGTGTTAGGTGGTGCGGGAGGCAGTGTTAGGTGGTGCGGGA